>LR549264.1:0-41785 GCA_900536415.3 Caenorhabditis sp. 38 MB-2015 | reverse complement strand
AAGACACGCCCGTTAACCAGTCGGCCATGGAAATTTTCACTGTTGTTGTACTTCTCTCAGAGAACTTTTCTCTGCGTCTCTCTCCATCTCGTCAATTGCATGCTGACATGACGTGATATAGGCTTCTAGGTCCAGGCTTTCATTTCTAGGCTTCTAAATCTATGCTTCTAGGTCTATATCTCCCAAAACCATTTCCCTCACAAATTACCCACCGTAGCTATAATCGGCGGAACATGCGACAACCCAATCATTATCATAATCCGCATCTTGTCCAACGTATAATTTCTCAAAATCAAATATCGAAACAAAATCGTCGTCGACGTGCTCATCGCCACACTCGAACTAACACCCACAAAAACATGATAGGCCGAAAAGCACACTTGAGGAGCAAAGGATCGACAAGGTCCATTAGCCAAGATTGCTAGGGATGTGGAGTTGGGCAATGTTCGATATTGCAAAAAATACGCGCAAAGAATATTAAGGATTTGGGAGCATGATGTGTTGTAGAGAAATATTTTCATATTATCCATAATTCTTCGAGACTTCTTGAATATCAGGAATAAAAGGAACATTTGAAATATTATCCCAGTTACTAGATATATATTAAAGTATACATTAACATATACAACAAATCGGTTGGAATCAGAAGACATTTTAAGCAGACTCAAAAGAGCAAAGTGCTCTGCTCGTTCTCACAATTTCAAATACCTAAAAAAAGTGACAAAAATTGTTATGCTTGAGAAATTTCTTTGAGCTACACAATTCCGAGAACGTGTCTAGAGGGGAATACAAAAAATAATAATAATAATTAATAACAATTTTTGATTTTTTGGTGTATTACATTTGGGGTTTACCCTAGTGAAAAACAATAAACTATACTATAGTTAGTCATGGGTTGGCAAAAAATTGTAGGTTGTGATGGTGACAAACTTTTCGCAACCTTGTGATTATTTTAATGAAAAAGTGCATTTTTCTAGTCATGAAAACGGGTTGATCGTGATCATTAGTTTGTTCCTTTAAAATACGTATGTTACTTACGATTAAGGAGATGAAAAAAAAACGGAAAAACGACAAAAAAAAAGTTTTTCGCTCCCATGAGGAGTCGAACTCGCGGATCGGCGTGCGCTCCATAACGTGTAAGCGGCGGTCGCGTTCGATCTGGCAGATGAAGCAACGTCGAGGCCGGTTAGTTGACGGTTCGATCCCGGGTGGTGAAACTATCTCAAAATTTTTTTTTTTTTTTTTTGTTAATTGACATGGGAGGTAAGATTTTGAATTTTGGTGTATTCTTAATTACAATACTGGTGTTTAAAGGCAAAATCTGAAATCTTGAATAATATACGTTTCAAATTAGACATAAAAATTTTTTTGAAAATCAATTATTGATAGAGCCACGTTATTTTTGGGTACTCATTGTCAGAACACCAGCCATGTGCCTTTAAAGTGTACTCTAACCGTATTTTATTAGTTCAAAACGATTCTAAAGGATTCTAAAGGATTCTGAAGGATTCTAAAAGATTCTAAAAGATTCTGAAGGATTCTAAAAGATTCTGAAGGATTCTGAAGAATTCTGTAAGATTCTGAGGGATTCTAAAAGATTCTGAAGGATTCTAAAGGATTCTAAAGGATTCTAAAGAATTCTGTAGGATTCTGAAGGATTCTAAAAGATTCTAAAAGATTCTGAAGGATTCTAAAAGATTTTGAAGGATTCTAAAGGATTCTAAAGGATTCTAAAGAATTCTGTAGGATTCTGAAGGATTCTAAAAGATTCTAAAAGATTCTGAAGGATTCTAAAAGATTCTGAAGGATTCTAAAGGATTCTAAAGGATTCTAAAGAATTCTGTAAGATTCTGAAGGATTCTAAAAGATTCTAAAAGATTCTAAAAGATTCTGAAGGATTCTAAAGGATTCTAAAGAATTCTGTAAGATTCTGAAGGATTCTAAAAGATTCTAAAAGATTCTGAAGGATTCTAAAAGATTCTGAAGGATTCTAAAGGATTCTAAAGGATTCTAAAGAATTCTGTAAGATTCTGAAGGATTCTAAAAGATTCTAAAGGATTCTAAAAGATTCTGAAGGATTCTAAAAGATTTTGAAGGATTCTAAAGGATTCTAAAGAATTCTGTAAGATTCTGAAGGATTCTAAAAGATTCTAAAAGATTCTAAAGGATTCTAAAGGATTCTAAAGAATTCTGTAAGATTCTGAAGGATTCTAAAAGATTCTAAAAGATTCTGAAGGATTCTAAAAGATTCTGAAGGATTCTAAAGGATTCTAAAGGATTCTAAAGAATTCTGTAAGATTCTGAAGGATTCTAAAAGATTCTAAAAGATTCTGAAGGATTCTAAAAGATTCTAAATGATTCTAAAAGATTCTGAAGGATTCTAAAGGATTCTAAAGGATTCTAAAGGATTCTAAAGAATTCTGTAAGATTCTGAAGGATTCTAAAATATTCTGAAGGATTCTAAAGGATTCTGAAGGATTCTAAAGGATTCTAAAGGATTCTAAAGGATTCTAAAGAATTCTGTAAGATTCTGAAGGATTCTAAAATATTCTGAAGGATTCTAAAGGATTCTAAAGAATTCTGTAAGATTCTGAAGGATTCTAAAAGATTCTAAAAGATTCTAAAAGATTCTGAAGAATTCTGTAAGATTCTGAAGGATTCTAAAAGATTCTAAAAGATTCTAAAGGATTCTGAAGGATTCTAAAAGATTCTGAAGGATTCTAAAAGATTCTGAAGGATTCTAAAGGATTCTAAAGGATTCTAAAGGATTCTAAAGAATTCTGTAAGATTCTGAAGGATTCTAAAAGATTCTAAAAGATTCTGAAGGATCCTAAAAGATTCTGAAGGATTCTAAAGGATTCTAAAGGATTCTGAAGAATTCTGTAAGATTCTGACGGATTCTAAAAGATTCTAAAAGATTCTGAAGGATTCTAAAAGATTCTGAAGGATTCTAAAGGATTCTGAAGGATTCTAAAGGATTCTAAAGGATTCTAAAGGATTCTAAAGAATTCTGTAAGATTCTGAAGGATTCTAAAAGATTCTAAAAGATTCTAAAGGATTCTGAAGGATTCTAAAGAATTCTGTAAGATTCTGAAGGATTCTAAAAGATTCTAAAAGATTCTGAAGGATTCTAAAAGATTCTGAAGGATTCTAAAGGATTCTAAAGGATTCTAAAGAATTCTGTAAGATTCTGAAGGATTCTAAAAGATTCTAAAAGATTCGGAAGGATTCTAAAAGATTCTGAAGGATTCTAAAGGATTCTAAAGGATTCTAAAGAATTCTGTAAGATTCTGAAGGATTCTGAAACATTCTAAAAGATTCTAAAGGATTCTAAAGGATTCTAAAGGATTCTAAAGGATTCTAAAGGATTCTAAAAGATTCTGAAGGATTCTAAAAGATTCTGAAGGATTCTAGAGGATTCTAAAAGATTCTGAAGGATTCTAAAGGATTCTAAAGGATGCTAAAGAATTCTGTAAGATTCTGAAGGATTCTAAAAGATTCTAAAAGATTCTGAAGGATTCTAAAAGATTCTGAAGGATTCTAAAGGATTCTAAAGGATTCTAAAGAATTCTGTAAGATTCTGAAGGATTCTAAAAGATTCTGAAGGATTCTAAAAGATTCTGAAGGATTCTAGAGGATTCTAAAAGATTCTGAAGGATTCTAAAAGATTCTGAAGGATTCTGAAGGATTCTGAAGGATTCTTAAGGATTCTAAAGAATTCTGTACGATTCTGAAGGATTCTAAAAGATTCTAAAAGATTCTAAAGGATTCTAAAAGATTCTGAAGGATTCTAAAGGATTCTAAAGGATTCTAAAGGATTCTAAAGAATTCTGTAAGATTCTGAAGGATTCTAAAAGATTCTAAAAGATTCTAAAGGATTCTAAAAGATTCTGAAGGATTCTAAAGAATTCTGTAAGATTCTGAAGGATTCTAAAAGATTCTAAAAGATTCTGAAGGATTCTAAAAGATTCTGAAGGATTCTAAAGGATTCTAAAGGATTCTAAAGAATTCTGTAGGATTCTGAAGGATTCTAAAGGATTCTAAAGGATTCTAAAGAATTCTGAAGGATTCTAAAAGATTCTGAAGGATTCTAAAGGATTCTAAAAGATTCTGAAGGATTCTAAAGGATTCTAAAGGATTCTAAAGAATTCTGTAAGATTCTGAAGGATTCTAATTCTAAAAAACTGTTTATTTTATTAGTTCAAAGATTTCTCCTTTCAAACCAAAACCACATTTTCTCTCAATTTCATAAACAAATTTTTTTTCAACTCCAGATGTTCTCAATTTTTTAAACACCACATTATTCCTCTCTTCTATATATACGAAAATTGCGAAAAATCCGGATTTCCAGAATATTCTTTTTTATAGTCTCGAATTCCACATCTACTTATCCAGTTTGCCATTTATCTTGATTTCCTCTTCATTTTCTTCTTCTTCTTCTCAATTCTCAATTCTTTTTCATACCATATATATATATATATATATGATATCTTTCGCTCGCTATATATATATTTTTTTTGTTCTGGTCAAACTGGTCTTCGTCTTTTGGCGCCTTAGTCTTCTGGTATGTCTCTTGTGTTGATAGGAGGGGGGGGAAGAATCCCTAAATTGTTAGTTTTGATTTGATTCCATTTTTTTCCATGTTCATTTGTGTTTGGTTAACTCTTCTTTTCTCTTTTCTCTGGATGATATCTTATCAAGTTTTTGGTAGACCAGGAAGGTTTTTTTCGTGTTCATTGGCAGGAACTTTTTTTGGTACCTAACAAAATTTTAAAGGTATATAGGGTTATTTTCAAGGTATATAGGGTTATTTAAAGGTACATAGGGTTATTTTAAAGGTTCATGGGGTTATTTAAAGGTTCATGGGGTTGTTTTAAAGGTAGATAGGGTTATTTTAAAGGTATATAGGGTTATTTAAAGGTACATAGGGTTATTTTAAAGGTACATAGGGTTATTTAAAGGTTCATAGAGTTGTTTTAAAGGTAGATAGGGTTATTTTAAAGGTACATACGGTTATTTTGAAGGGATATAGGGTTATTTCCAAGGTACATAGAGTTATTTTAAAGGTACATAGGGTTATTTAAAGGTACATAGGGTTATTTTAAAAGTTCATAGAACTATATTAAAGGTACATATGGTTATTTTGAAGGAATATAGGGTTATTTTCAAGGTACATAGAGTTATTTTAAAGGTACATAGGGTTATTTAAAGGTACATAGGATTATTTTAAAAATACATAGGGTTATTTAAAGGTACATAGGATTATTTTAAAAACACATAGGGTTATTTAAAGGTACATAGGGTTATTTAAAGGTACATAGGGTCATTTTTAAGGTACATAAAATTATTTTAAAGGTATGTAGGGTTATTTTAAGGTACATAGGGTTATTTTAAACGAACATAGCGTTTGGAAGTAAAGGGCCGGTTTTTAAACGTTCAGGACATTCTTAAAGGTGCATTGGGTTTTCAAAAGAACTCTTAAAATGACATAGAGGGGCAATTAAATGATTCTGAAGGATTTTAAAGTATTTTAAAGAGTTCTGAAGTATTTTCTACAGATTTTAGAAAATACAGAAAAAATTGTCACAATGGGGAACCGAACCTGAGACTCGACGTTTTTTTTTTTGCTCACAAGGTACGCGCGTTGACCATCAAATATTCATTGTTTTTTATTCATCACCAATGCTCCCAAAACAACAATCTCCTTTCAAGAATATATTTTTAACTAATTTTTCGACCCCTACATAGGATCTGAATCATATCCAGCACCTCAAGAACAGTAAAATGATATTTGAAGGTACATAGGGTTATTTAAAGGTACATAGGGTTATTTTAAAGGTACATAGCGTGATTTAAAGGTACATAGGGTGATTTAAAGGTACATAGGGTTATTTTAAAAGTACATATGGTGATTTTAAAGGTACATAGGGTTATTTTAAAGGTACATAGGGTTATTTAAAGGTACATAGGGTTATTTTAAAGGTACATAATGTTTGAAGGTACAGGGCCGGTTTTTAAAGAAATAGGACATTCCATTCATTTCATTCGACTATCATACCACTTTGAAACGTATTATACACTTCTGATAATTTCTTCATTCCTAGAAAATGTTCATTTTCTACAGTATACCAGAACAGCCTGCACATCTTACTCAATTTTTTGGCATTATAAACCTATAACATCCAGGTTTAACCTTTATCACTCAGAAATCAAAAAAAAAAAAAAAACAAATCTGCCACCCAGCGGAATCGAACCCTCGACCTTAAAATTACTAGCCGCACGGCTTACCGCCTGAGCTATGCTTGTCACTTGCAACAGCACGCTTGCAGTCCCATTATATTTATGATTAAAAAAAAGAGAGAGAGAGAAATTTAATGTTTTTCCTTTTTGTTGCCTTTTCTTTTGATCGCATCTGAAATTTTTTTTGTAAATTTCGATTTTTCTGAAAATTCACGAACTTTGTCGTTGCAATTTCGATTCCTCCATATTTTTCTTAGCCACCCATGGTCCTTCAAAGTCTTTTCGTCTCATCGCATCTGAAAATTTCAGAATTTTTCATTTTTCTGAAAAATTAACCAACTGGTTCTACGCAATGTGCTATCTCTTATGAATGACTCGGACTCTTTTTCGTTTTCAGCAAGTCCTGGAAATTTTCAGTTGAGAAAAAATCTTAAAATGTGAAAATAAGTACTTCCTAGATCTATCGCCCCAATAAAGTCTATCGAAATCGCAAAAATTAGGAAAATAATTGAAAATTTGGAAAATAACATGATTTCTCTATGTGGAAAATGCGTGGTTTGATGGCTTAAATGTATTTTTAAAAATTCACATAGTTAAAATTCTGAAATTCGAAAAGTCGTTAAATCCAGGAAGTTTGGTGCTAAAAATAGATATGAACATTCGCGTCAAGTTATGTGTTTTGTGTGCAAACACCGTGGTTTCATCTGAAAGAGCGTATTCGATTTAGTAGATATGAATTTCGCCCCCATGAGGAGTCGAACTCGCGGATCGGCGTGCGCTCCATAGCGTGTAAGCGGCGGTCGCGTTCGATCTGGCAGATGAAGCAACGTCGAGGCCGGTTAGTCGAGGGTTCGATCCCGGGTGGTGAAAAATTCTCAAAATTCTTTATGTTTTTGTTTATTGACAGGCTGGTGTTTCCTGAAGTTCAATACTGATGTTCAGAGATTAAAAATCATGTTCCGGAGTGAAAAATCGTCTGAACATCAGTATTGAACTTTAGGAAACATCAAAGTTCAAAGTATTACCCCCTGACATGTCAATAAACAGAAAAAAAAAACTTTTGAGATAGTTTCACCACCCGGGATCGAACCGTCGACTAACCGGCCTCGACGTTGCTTCATCTGCCAGATCGGACGCGACCGCCGCTTACACGCTATAGAGCGCACGCCGATCCGCGAGTTCGACTCCTCATGCTGGCGAATTCCGTTTTTTCTCGCAAAAACCCATATCTACTAAATCGAATACGCTCTTTAACATGAAACCAACTTCTTTCGCGGTGTTTGCACACAAAACACACAACTTCACGAAATCTTTATTTTTACATCAACAAAAAAATAATTGCAAGAGAAATTTATTGTTTTTCCTTTTTCGTTTCCACTTTCTTGTCGGCCTCTTTTATTTTGAGCTCATCTGAAATTTCAAGAATTTTCTGATTTTTTTTTGTTTCCACTAACTTTTTTTTTCTGCCTTCAACATTTCGGCACATTTCGCCAAGCACAGTTCTGAAAAAAAGAAATTTGATTTTAATTTTAATTCCATCTTAAAAAAGGCATACTTTTCGCAGTTGAAGCTCCAACGGAGCCAATTAGTAGAGCGAAAATCAAGAAAATGAATGAAAATCTGGAAAATAACATGTTGGTTTCTCTATGATCCAAAATGGCGCTGGTCGAGGTTTATATACTAATTCACATAGTTAAGAATATGAAAAATGATCATAAAATTTAGAAAATTCAGTTCTAAAAATAGATATTAAAACTTCAAGTCTAGAAATCAAGATTCGGCAAAGTTTCTGACCTAGAAAACCAACTCAATGCCTAGAAAACCAACTGATGACCTAGGAACCCATTTGATGGCCTAAAAACCCAAATGATGACCTAGAAAACCAACTGATGACCTAGGAACCCATTTGATGACCTAAAAACCAAACTGATGACCTAGAAAACCAACTGATGACCTAGAAAACCAACTGATGACCTAGGAACCCATTTGATGACCTAAAAACCAAACTGATGACCTAGAAAATCAACTGATGACCTAGAAAACCAACTCAAGGCCTAGAAAACCAAATTGATGGCCTAGAAAACCATTTCATGACCTAGAAAACCGATATACTACCTAGAAATCCTCCTCGATGGCCTAATAAACCAAATAGATGGCCTAGAAAACCAACTGATGACCTAGAAAACCAACTGATGACCTAGGAACCCATTTGATGGCCTAAAAACCCAAATGATGACCTAGAAAACCAACTGATGACCTAGAAAACCAACTGATGACCTAGGAACCCATTTGATGACCTAAAAACCCAAATGATGACCTAGAAAACCAACTGATGACCTAGAAAACCAACTCAAGGCCTAGAAAACCAACTGATGACCTAGAAAACCAACTGATGACCTAGGAACCCATTTGATGGCCTAAAAACCCAAATGATGACCTAGAAAAACAACTGATGACCTAGAAAACCAACTGATGACCTAGAAAACCAACTGTTGACCTAGAAAACCAACTCAAGGCCTAGAAAACCAAATTGATGGCCTAGAAAACCAACTCATGACCTAGAAAACCGATATACTACCTAGAAATCCTCCTCGATGGCCTAATAAACCAAATAGATGGCCTAGAAAACCAACTTAACCCTACAAACTCAAAACAAAGAATTGTACTGTAGTTAAAGGATCATACATTTAAAAATGTTTGCAACAAAGGTCATAAATTTTGACCAGGTTCATTTTTCTCACCTAATTTTTACAATCTCACCCACCCGAACTACAAAAATGTGTAAAAACGACGTCCGAGAAAAAGAAAACATATTTTTCATTTTGATTATTACATCTTTTGCTTGAAACGCAACGCAAAAAAAAACATTTCCTGTTTGAAAGGGCGGTCAACCCCACACACATACACACTGCTTGCCAGCCAAAATCGAAAGTTTCAATGTCAAAAGTGCGACGGCGAAGGAGGCAGATTTTGCCATTTTTATGTTAACCTCAATACCCCCGTTTTTAATTGTTTGTCAGTTTTTCTTGCTTTTATACCATTGGTTACCTTCAGAACGAAAAAAAACCTTGTTTTCAAAAAAAAAAAAAAAAAATCTCGCCCATGAGCGGAATCGAACTCGCGACCTCAAAATTTCTAGCGGCCAGTCTTGCCGACTGCGCTACGCACGCAACTGCTTCTCTTCTCTTGCACACCCATGATTTTATTGGAAAAAATATTTTTTTACAAATATGTGTGTATTTTCTATCTATATTTGTTTTTGGTGGCCTAGAAAACCAAATCGGTGGCCTAAGAAATCATTTTTGTATGATCCTGGCCTTAAAAAAACAAATTTGTGGCCTAAGAAACCAATTGTAGTTGCCCGTGACCTAGAAAATCATACTGGTGACCTAAGAAGCCAAATCGATAGCCTAGGAAACCATGTTTGTGAATTCTAGAGTCCAATATAAATTGAATATTCTATAAAATCTCTAAAAACCTATATGGATACTTTGAAACGTATATGTAACTAGATTTTTCTGAACCAAACTTGCTACTTTTTGGTCAGACCTAGAAAAGCAAAAAATTCTGATTTTTTCAGTTTTTAAATTTTTCAAAACCCTTCATTTTAAACCAAGTTATGGGATTTTGAAATTTTTTCCGCCCGCTGAACAGGAAGTTTATATTGGCAATCCCACTCCCTCTCAAAGGTGGCACTATAGATCAGGTGGTAACACACATGCCTTTGACGCGCAGTGTCGCGGGTTCGGTTCCCCACCCCGACAGATATTTTTATTTCTCTCTCTCTCACTAGCTAATAAAAAAATGTGGATCATCATCAGCATACTTATACAATTCATTCGAGAAGCGATTCCTCTTGAATATGTACTTCACATAGTTTTCCCTTCAAAAAATATGAATGTTTTTGGAGATCACACACTAAAATACCTGTTTATCAAAAAATGATTTCTTCCTTTATGGTTTTTCTCTTTTCAAATCTTATAACTTTTCAGTAAATTCTTCGAAAACTATTTTCTTTTTTTCGTCTTTTTTTGATTTGTTACACTTCCTTCATTCTTATCTTAAACAGTTTTGTGAGAAAAAAAAAGTGTTTTTGGTGATTTTTTGAGAACATTTCAGTTATTTATTTTTGCAGCCATTGATGATATGATACTTTTGGTGATCAGTTTATTTATATTATCGATTTCTGGTCAAAAACAAACACATAATGCGACTAAAGTGTGAGTTTTAAATGGGGTTGTTTAAAGGTACATATAAATTTATTCAAAGGAACATGCCTAGTTCTTTAAAGGTGCATATTAGGTTATTTAAAGGAACATGACCCCTTCTTCTTTAAAGGAACATGAATAGTTCTTTAAAGGTGCATATTAGGTTATTTAAAGAAACACACCTAAATATTCAAAGGAACATGACTCATTTTTTTCAAAAGAAGCTCTCCCTACACAGTTGTTTAAAGGAACATAACCAGATATTTAAAGATGCATGAGCTCTTCTTCTTTGAAGAAACATGCCTAGTTCTTTAAAGGTACATATTCAGCTAATTAAAGGAGCAGGACCTTTCATCTTCAAAGGGACATTTCATCTTCAAAGGGACACATTTACAGGTACATAGTGGGTTATTCAAAGGAACATGATATTTTCTTTTTTAAAGGAACACACCCATTTCCTTAAAGGTACATATTAGGCTACTTAAAGGAACATGACCCTTCTTCTTTAAAGAAACACACTTAGATGTTCAAAGGAACATTTTACACTATTCAAAAGAACATGCCTAGTTCTTTAAAGGAACATATTAAGTTACTCAAAGGGACATGACCTCTTCTTCGCGGTTTTGACTTTAAAGGAACATAGCTACCTATTCAAAAAAAAATGTCAAATTCTTAAAGGAACATATCTAGGTTTTAGAAAAAATCATATGAGATTGTGATGACCGTATCTCTGTTAAAGGTACATGCACAGTTATTTAAAGGAACATGTCTTCCAGAAAATTCCAAGTAATCCGAGCCCACGCAGGCAACATTGCTCAACTCGAAGCTCTCCGCAACATCCATCTCGATACCCAACATGAGATCGATTTTTGGTTGACCCCAAAAAGAGTTGGCCATCGTGCCGATATCATGGTTGATGATGAGCAAATGATGTGGATGAGAGATTTGTTGGCGGCCAAAAATATCACCTATGACGTCATCATTGATGATGTGGAGAAGTGAGTTGTGAACCCGTGTAGATTACGTTTCAAAATTTGAATATATTGGTTTGAAGGTTTTTTGTAGAACCGTCATATCTCTGCTCAAAATAGTCTGCTCGGCCTCAAATTTTGAACGGTCACGACAAAAAGTATCACCAAGATGTTCCATAATAATTAACTTGAGCGATTACCTAGTATAAGTCCCAAAATAAAATAAGGATCCTCAAATTTTTTTTAAAGAAAAAGTGGTCCAAAAAATTAAATCAAAATTCTGAGTTTTTGACGCCGACAAAATCATCATCTTGGGATCTTTATTTTGAAAAAAAATTTCGTGGAGTCTTTTTTTGGGACCGTAATATAGAACCAAATTATTTTGAAGCTAGTATGATGAAAAAAACAGCGCTGGATTGAAGATTGAATAAACCCGGAAAAAAAAAACAAGAAAAAAGCCTTGTCTGCGAACACAACAATAAAACACACGCAAAAATGCACAGCTCGTTCAGAAGAGAAAGCGCAGTCGACCTTTAAGAAAGGCGATCAACATGCTCAGGTCAATCTGGGCCTACCACGACAACAACTACAGTACCCTCTACCACAACTACCGTAACCCATTTAGATGCTTTTTATAAGTTTGGCAAGCGACGCTTATGTTCTTGAAAAAACATATAAAAACATTTTGAAACGTACATCTAACCGGAAATGTACAATTTGGTTTCCTAGGTCATGAATTTTGGCTTTCTAGGCCGCCAACTTTTTGACCATAGCACACAGCTGGACCCGCAAAGTGTCGGTTATAATCGAACTTGTACTTGAAAATCCGCTTCTCTCGATAACAGCTAGAAAAACAAGAATTTTCAAATACCGGATGTTGAAATTTTGTCACCAAAGGTTTTCGAGTACGCCAAACATGATGGTGATGTTCATTTTTCACCAAAGAAGAGCTGCACCTGAGTTTTCACCTATTTTATATCCAGGCAACTTTATTTTGGTGAAAAATCACCAAAAATTCCAGATTAATAGTGGCGCGCGAGCACGGCAAATCCACTCGTCTCTCCCATCTCCTTCTCTCTCGCCGACTTCGCAACGAAGGTGGCAATCGGGCTCGCTTCAATTTCGGCGAATATCAATCATACCAAACAATTCTCGATTGGCTAAAAGATATTGAATCGAAATATCCGGATCGTGCGCAGGTCTTTACAATCGGGCAGACTTCGGAGGGCCGGCCTATTAATGGCCTGAAAATTGGGAGGGATGTAAGGAGAACTGATAAGCGAGTGTTCTGGATTGATGGAGGGATACATGCGCGAGAATGGGCAGCTGTGCATACTGTGCTCTATTTCATTGAGAGATTGATAGCTGATTACGAAGATGACCGTCTAGTTCGGTCAGCTGTCGACAATCTCAACTTCTACCTAATCCCAGTGGCCAATCCGGATGGCTATGAATACTCGCGAAGCGACGTGTCGCCAATGATTCGCCTTTGGCGAAAGAATCGCGCCGGCGTCTTTTGCAAAAAAGATCGCTGGTATCGCGACCGTTGTTGTGGCGGAGTGGATCTCAACCGCAACTTTGACTGGTATTTCGGCGAGGTTGGATCGAGTCGCGACAAGTGTTCGGAGATTTATCAGGGGGCGGCGGCGTTTAGCGAGCGTGAGAGTGCGGCGATTCGCGATAAGATTTTGTCGCCCGAGATGGAGGGCAAGGTGGATGGGTTTGTGAGTTTGCACACGTATTCGCAGATGTGGATTCATCCGTTTAGTCATCAAAGGAAGACAGTTCCCGAGGATATTGCTGATATTGTGAGTTAATGGATCTGACCTGATTTTGTTATAGTTTTCATCTTACAGGAGCGAGTTGGTCGCGCGGCAGTTTCTGCTCTTGAAAATACGTATGGTACCAAGTACAAATTCGGCACCGGTTCTGACATTCTATGTGAGTTTGAGGGAATCTATAAATACTCTGTAACACACTTCTGAAAAGGGACATGTTTAAGGTCAGACACTAAATCGATCCTCTTGATCACGATCCTGTAGTTCAATTTTCCAGGACCTTCTCAGAAAAAGTTATGTGCCTTTGAAAATGATCATTTTTGGCCTG
This sequence comes from Caenorhabditis sp. 38 MB-2015, assembly GCA_900536415.3. Taxonomy (NCBI): domain Eukaryota; kingdom Metazoa; phylum Nematoda; class Chromadorea; order Rhabditida; family Rhabditidae; genus Caenorhabditis; species Caenorhabditis quiockensis. The sequence goes on along the minus strand of LR549264.1, from coordinate 28,260 downwards.
TTTGTCGCTTTTTTTTCATTATTTGTGTTAAAATAAAAAGTAAAAAAAAATAAAACGGCGGCATAGGGTATCGAACCAGCGACCTTCTGTTTACTAAACCAAGCGCTTACCTTCATACCAAACAAGCGTTGAAAAATGGGAAAAACATTTCTAATAAATAACCTCATTCTCACACGTTCATTAATTTTCTCTCCCAATGGTTAAGAAATTCTCAAAAATTTTGAAACTTTGGATGGTCACAACTTTTTTCACAGAAATCTCCGGCGGTTAAAAAATATTGCATGATGATCAGGAGGCCGAAATCTATATGTATGCAAATTTTAAAAAAAAAAGTTGAAAGTAACAGCTCGCGAACCTCCCTTGTAAGTTTTTCAGCACTATTGAAAACCTCAATGCATTTTATTTCATCAAAAAATATGGAATAAGAGCTGAAAATGCGAGCGTTTTCAGTTTTTTGGTTTCAAAATATGCGGAATCGATTGTGCATAAAATTAGCTATCGATTGGTGTAAGTTTGAGGTCAAAATACTCAATAAAACGGGTGAAAATAAATGAAAACAGGACGAAAACTCGTAACTTTTTTCTGAGAAGTTTATGCAAAAATCGAAATGCGGGATCGTGATCAGGAGGGTCGATATGGTGTATATACAAAACTTTCATGAAAAGTTAAGTGTCTAACCTTAAACAAAAAACGCACCCTGTATATAGTCGTACATACCTACATATATTCTGTATACATTCAGTACATAACCGTATACATATAGCCGTAAATATCCTGTACGCACTCCTACACATCCTGTAGACAACCATAGATATCCTGTGAAGTACCCATACACACCCTGTACATACCCATGGGTTTATATATTTTACATAGTACGGACACAAAAGAGAGCGCAGAGAAACAGCGTGTTACGTGTGATCTACAAAATTGTGGGTCTCAGAATTGTTTTATAAAAACTCGTTGAAACCGGAGGAATTTTAATTAAGTTTGTCTGAAGTCAAGCCAAAAATTGTGAACTACATATTCTAACATCACTTCTATTTTTAGCGCTACAAATAGGCTGAATTTTCAGACCCACAAGTTTTCAAAGCGCCTTTATTCTCTATTTCTCAACATTCTCTTACAAGGGAACCTTCACATTTGGAAGTGGGACTTTCAAATGAAACATATATAGGCTGGTAGTTGAGGTGGCGCAGCCGGGAGGAGGAGGTTGCGTGGAGTGGATGGTTCTGTGTTCGACCCCTGCTGCAGGCGAAACTTTTTTTTTTTTTTTTTNCACGCGGTTAATGCATCTCAAACAAAAATAATGTTACTTGAACATAAACATTCAAAACAAACAAACTTTGGAGCATGTTTTTTGGAGCTCAGCTGACCGAAACGCAGCTAATTTTTACAGGATCGTTTCTAGCGTATCGAAAACTACCAGACTATATATGTTTCATTTGAAAGTCCCACTTCCAAATGTGAAGGTTCCCTTGTTAGTTTGAGATGGCACCCCTATCCACTACATTTCAGACCCCTCTTCTGGCGGTTCGGACGATTGGGCAAAAGGCAAGGTAGGTGCCAAATACGTCTACCTTCTCGAGTTACGTCCCGGCGAGGAAGTCTGGGACGGTTTCATTCTCGATCAACGTCAACTGCTGCCAACGGCCAAGGAGACCTGGAATGGTATCAAAGTGGTCATCAAGGCTGTCAATGATCGGGCCATTTCAATGGGCTCAGCTCCAAGGCCAGCTCCCGTTCCAATCACCAGTAAGCTCTCAATTTCTCATAGCTTGTCTTGCCACGTGTTTTTACGCATGCCTTTTTTTGTTCCTTTCTCTTCTTCTATTTAAGGTTTCCCCTCTACAACAACCCTGGCTCCTACCACGACAACAACTACAGTACCCTCCACCACCACAACTACCGTAACCCATTTAGATGCTTTTTATAAGTTTGGCAAGCGACGCTTTAAATTTGTGTCGATTCGAACGTTTTTGCCCACAACCACCACGCCTTTGCCTGCCCAGCAACCCGTTACAGTACCCGCTTTTGCACCTACAGTACGCTTTGACAGTGATTTTGATGATGGAGATGTTGTGGATAATGATAATGGTGATGAGGTTATTGTTGTTGAAGGTGCGCGGAGGATCAGTGCCACGTTTAATGGAGGAGGAGGAGCGGCGAGATCGATGGCTGGAAGATTGGTAAGGAGGATTATGAAAAATGGGAGAGAAAAAGAAACAGGAAGATGCAGAGAGATTTTGGCGGGCTTTTTTGACACGTGGATTTAATGGCGGCAAAATTTGAAGTTTGAATTTTGGCGGGCCTTTTTGACACGTCGATTTAATGGCGGCAAAATTTGAACTTTGAATTTTGGCGGGCTTTTTTGACACGTGGATTTAATGGCGGCAAAATTTGGAATTTTAATTTTGGCGGGATAATTTGAAACGTGGATTTACTGGCGGAAAAAATTGAAATTTGAATTTAGGCGGGCTTTTTTTGAAACGTCGATTTTATGGCGGCAAAATTTAAAATTTGAATTTTGGCGGGCTTTTTTGAAACGTGGATTTTGTGGCGGCAAAGTTCAAAATTTGAGTTTTGCCGGGCTTTTTTGACACGTGGATTTAATGGCGGCAAAATTCGAAAATTGAATTTTGGCGGGATAATTTGAAACTTCGATTTTAAGGCGGCAAAATTTGAAATTTGAATTTTGGCGGGCTTTTTTGACACGTGGATTTATTGGCGGCAAAATTCGAAATTTGAATTTGGCGGGCTTTTTTGACGCTTGGATTTAATGGCGGCAAAATTCGAAATTTGAATTTTGGCGGGCTTTTTTGACACGTGGATTTAATGGCGGCAAAATTTGAAATTTGAATTTTGGCGGGCTTTTTTGACACGTGGATTTATTGGCGGCAAAATTCGAAATTTGAATTTGGCGGGCTTTTTTGACGCTTGGATTTAATGGCGGCAAAATTCGAAATTTGAATTTTGGCGGGCTTTTTTGACACGTGGATTTAATGGCGGCAAAATTTGGAATTTTAATTTTGGCGGGATAATTTGACACGTGGATTTAATGGCAGCAAAATTTGAAATTTGAATTTTGGCGGGATAATTTGACACGTGGATTTAATGGCGGAAAAATCTGAAATTTGAATTTTGGCGGGCTATTTTGACACGTGGATTTAATGGCGGCAAAATTTGAAATTTGAATTTTGGCGGGATAATTTGAAACGTGGATTTAATGGCGGAAAAATTTGAAATTTGAATTTTGGCGGGCTTTTTTTGAAACGTGGATTTAATGGCGGCAAAATTTGAAATTTGAATTTTGGCGGGCTTTTTTGACACGTCGATTTAATGGCCCCAAAATTTGAAATTTGAAATTTGGCGGGCTATTTTGGAAAGTGGATTTTATGGCGCCAAAATTTGAAATTTGAATTTAGGCGGGCTTTTTTTTAAACGTCGATTTTATGGCGGCAAAATTTGAAATTTGAATTTTGGCGGGCTTTTTTTGAAACGTGGATTTAATGGCGGCAAAATTCGAAATTTGAATTTTGGCGGGATAATTTGAAACTTCGACTTTAAGGCGGCAAAATTTTAAATTTTGAATTTGGCGGATTATTTTGAAATTTGAATTTAGACTCGGAACTAATAGTAAAATCACCTCAAGAATTTTTGACATCAAAACCTTCCGGGTCCCCAAAATTTCTACACTTCCATGTCAATAATAAATCTGCCGTCTCGTTTTTTTTTCCAGTAAACATTATAAATTGTGCACATCTATCTTTTTTCAAAAAAAACGAAACACATGTTCCATCTCCCCGAAAAAACAACCAAAAAACGAAAAAATAAAATTCAGGGCTCACGTAGTAGACCATCGACAACATCAACAACAACAACAACGACGACGACGACGCAACAACGCACCGGAAACGCAAGAAATGGTACGGATAGGGGCTTTGGCTTAGTAGGCATAGGCATATCTAACCAACCATTTGACGTAGCAAAAATCAACCTTGCAGGTCTATCCGCGACGCGACCGCGTTGCGCTGATCGTAGTGCGTGGTGTGCGGCGTGGCTTGCGGCCAATCGAAATGTCTGCCAGATTTCGTCGATTTATATGCGGCAAGATTGCGCGAGAACGTGCCGATTCTGCTAGTGATTTTCCGTCGATGTCTTCTTTTTTTCGGGTATTCACATTCAGTAAATAATAAGTTTCTTGTTTTGTTGTTTTTTTTTTAGAGATTTAATAAATTTTTGTGCATTTCAAAAATATATACATAAAAATATTATAGTCCGTGAGAACTACACAGAACACAATCGTGGCGAGATATGTTTGCAAATAGTTGTGCGCCTTTGAAAATTACGGTGTTTAATTTTTTGTTTTTGTTTCTTTTTTCCTGAAAAAACAATCGAGAATAAATAAAATTGTCCGTGAGAACTACACAGAACACAATCGTGGTGAGATATTTTTTCGAATGGCTGTGCACCTTTAAATAATACGGTGTTTAATTTTTTTTTTTGCTTTTTTTTTCTTAAAAAAATCGAAAATAAATCAAATAGTCCGTGAGAACTACACTAAATAAAATCGTGGCGAGATATGTTTGCAATAAGTTGTGTGCCTTTAAAAAATTACGGTATGTAAATAATTATTTTGTTTTTGTGAATACTATTTCACCTAAAAATCAAAATTTGATAAATAGTCCGTGAGAAGTACACAAAACGCAATCGTGGTGAGATATTTTGCTGTATATTCACTGTGCCTTTAAAAATACAGTGTTTAATTTTGTGTTACTGCTTATTGTTTTCTTTTTCAAAAAATCGAGAATAAATAAAATAGTCCGTGAGAAGTACACAGAACACAATCGTGGCGAGATATTTTCTAGGATAGTTGTGCGTCTTTGAGGAATACAATGTTTAATTTCTTGTTTTTACATCAAAAAATTTCCGTGAGAAGTACACAAAAAGACATCGTGACAAGATATCTTTCCACATAGTTATGCGCCTTTGAATGAGTACGGTATATGAAAATTCTTGAGCGAGAAACGGAACATGTGCATCTTCTCAAAACATGTGTTACAAATCAAAAATATGAGATATGGAGAGCTCTCTGAGCACACATCAAGAAATAATACAATTAATTTTTGATGATTATTTGGATAAGCATATATCCATCCATTCATCCATCCATCCCATCGTTGTATACATTGTCCATTCATTTTCTTCCTCTTCTTCATTTTTTCTCGTTCCTTCTTGCCGTGCCTCCCGCCACAGCGAAATAGCATACGATATGAGGAGAGACGAGATGCTCAGATATTACACTATTTGGATATCGGAGAGCTGCTCCAAGCAAGAAACACACACATACACACACAACCAGTCCCGACGGGCAATGCTGCTTTTTCGCCGTTTTTTTTTTTGGCTTTTGCTGATTGTACGGTTTTTGAAACTTCATTCAAATTTGCATGTTTGTAGTCAGAATATCTTTGCAATACGAACAAGCGTTCTCATCAGCGTGTGTGGCGTAGGTGGGTAGGCGCTGCACTGCGGATCGTGAGGTGGCGGGTTCGACTCCTCATGGTGTCGATACTTTTTTTTTTATATTCTGACCCCCATTCTTTTAAATTGATGTTTCAAAACGAATAGATTCAAATTCCTTGTTTTAATTGGCCTGAACTCTTTTTTTCTCTTTTTTCAAAGCTGTCAAAAACAGAGAAATGTTTTTTTTTCCCACATTTCAAACAACATCTTACTGTAACATAGATTTGATACATCAAAATAATGAGGAATGAACTTTGGACTTTATTTTTAGCGAAAAATGAACACATTCTTTTTAAGACAGAACATACCGTAATTTTTGAAGACACACAACTATTTTTAAAATATCTCACCACGATTATGTTTTGTGTGTACTTCTCACGGACAAAACATTCTGATTTATTTAATTTTTCTCGAAACAGAAAATTCATTTCAAAAAATAGAAAAAAAAATGAATTACAGTAACTTTTTAAAGGCACACAACTATTTTTAAAAATATCCCACCACGATTATGTTTTGTGTACTTCTCACGGACTATTTTATTTATTTTTGATTTAAAAATAATCAAAAACAATTAATTAAGTACCGTACTTTTTAAAGGCACACAACTATTTCGAAAAATATCTCGCCGCGATGATCTTTTGTGAGTACTTCTCACGGACAAAACATTCTAATTATTATCATTGAGAAACACAATTTTGGACAGTTTGGACGTAAAAAAAAGAAAATTGAATAGAAAATAAATAATTTAACACAGTAACTCTTCAAAGGCACACAACTGTTTGAGAAAATATCTCACCACGATCATGTTTTGTGTGTACTTCTCACGGACTATTTTATTTATTTTTTCGATTTTTCCAATTCTAAATCACCTTTTCCAGATTGCAAAAATGGATGTGATTAGTGCGACAAATGACTTGCTGCCATTGTTACCAGGTTAGTGCTCTTTTCGGAGCTCCAGAGAGCCGCGAAAGTACACATATATCTCGTCAATGCAAATATTGAACACAACACTTGAGATGATGAAAAAATTGATCAAAATTGTAGTATTTTTGAGTTGTTCGGGGGGCACCCACGCAACAATTGGTCAGCTGTTTGGCAGAGAAAAAAAACACACACACAAAGGGGAAAAATAAAAGAATGGGTCAGGAACTCTTGAAATAAACAATTTTATTGCGAGAGCTGTGTAAACTCGGAAAATGCGGGGTTTGGAGCTCCAGGAGCATGAGAAATGGCTTAAGAATATAGTTCGTGGCCTAGAAAAACAAATGATGACTCAGAACCCATTTGGTGACCTAGGAACTTATTTGGTGACCTAGAAAACCAACTGATGACCTAGGAACCCAAATTCGTGACCTAGGAATTCGTTTTATGGCCTAGAAAACCAATTAATGACCTAGAAATCTAACTGGTGACCTAGAAAACCAACATATGGTCTAGAAAATCAACTAATGCCCTGGAAACCCAAATTCGTGACCTAGGAATTCTTTTGATGACCTAGAAAACCAACTGATGCTCTAGGAATCCATTTGGTGACCTAGAAACTCATTTGGTGACCTAGAAACTCATTTGATGACCTAGAAACCCAAATTCGTGACTTAGGAACCCATTTGGTAAAATAGAAACCCAACTTGGTGACCTAGAAATCTAACTGGTGACCTAGAAAACCAACATATGACCTAGAAAACCAAATTCGTGACCTAGGAACCCTTTTGATGACCTAGAGAACCAACTTGATGACCTAGAAAACCAACTAATGACCTAGGAACCCATTTGGTAACATAGAACCCAACTTGGTGACCTAGAAAACCAACTAATGACCTAGGAACCCAAATTCGTGACCTAGGAATTCTTTTTATGACCTAGAAGACCAACTAATGCCCTAGAAACCCATTTGGTAACATAGAAACCTAACTAATGACCTAGGAACCCAAATTCGTGACCTAGAAACTCATTTGATGACCTAGAAAACCAACTAATGACCTAGAAACCCAAATTCGTGACCTAGAAACTCATTTGATGACCTAAAAAACCAACTAATGACCTAGAAACCCAAATTCGTGACCTAGGAACCCTTTCGATGACCTAGAAATCTAACTGGTGACCTAGAAACCCGAATTCGTGACCTAGAAACTCATTTGATGACCTAGAAACCCAAATTCCTGACCAAGAAACTCATTCGATGACCTAGAAAACCAACTAATGACCTATATTTTCTATTTTCAGAAGTTCAAGATGCACTCAGCGACGAGTTCGACGGCGTCGAGTGCAGTATGAGTGGCGGTGTCGTCCTAACCGGTGTCCCCTTTCAAATGCCATTCGCCCATCTCGGTCGCCAGGTCACATTCGTCCCCGACACGTCGTGCCTCGAAGAGTTCGATGGGGCGGCATTGCATCGAATACAATTGGGCGCCAAGTCGGCCGTGTTCACCGACGGGCAACCGGGATGTTGTTTGGAGTTGGTGCTGGGGACTGGCAAGGATTGGAAGACGCCGTTGACCGCGTTGTTCACCCGGGTTTATCCCATGAAATGGGCGTTTTTTATCGCCGAATTGGAACAGGTAAGAGACGTAGAGAGACGTAGAGAGACGTAGAGAGACGTAGAGAGACGTAGAGAGACGTAGAGAGACGTAGAGAGACGTAGAGAGACGTAGAGAGACGTAGAGAGACGTAGAGAGACGTAGAGAGATGTAGAGAAACGTAGAGAGACGTAAAGAGACGTAGAGAGACAGAGATATATTCCAGGGTCAAGCCTCCTATCACGTGCTCTCCTCTTCTCACGGTCTCATCAGTTCTCAAAAACGAGAAGACACCCCCGACTCAACAGAGCAATCCTCCATGGTCTCCTCCCCGACCGCCTCGGTCTCCGACGCTTCCAATTTCTCCCTCTGGATCGTGCCCGTCACCAAAATCTTCGCCATCCCCGCGCCAAAAAAGGTGAAAGTGGTTCGCAAGATTATCAAGAAACGAACGCCAAATGGCGACACGACAGAGGTGACCGAGGTGACGACGAATGGTGAGAAGAAGTTGGTGAGGGTGGTGAAGAAGAAGGCGCCCGAGAAGGAGAAGGAGATATCGCCGATTAATGAGATACCGAAGGCCGAGTTTGCTAAGGTGTAAGTCAATTTTTTCATACTGTATCGGATTAAAGGCACATAGATGTCTCTGAGAATGTCTCACCGCGAAATAGCTTTGTGTAGTTCTCATGAAAAAAACAGAAAATTCATTAGAAAAAAAGTTTAAAAATAATAAAACACTGTATTTTTTCAAAGGCACACAACAATTTCGACAAATATCTCGTCGCGATATTGTTTTATGTACTTCTCACGGACTATTCTGGAAATTATTTTTATTATTTTTGAAAAAATACAATTTTTGCGAAAAAAAAACAGATAATTATTTTAAAAACAAGTAGAATATCAAACCGTATTTTAAAGGTGCACAACAATTTCAAATAATATCACGCCGCGATAAACTTTTGTGTACTTCTCACGGATTATTCTAAAAATTATCTTTATTATTTCTAAAAAAAATACAATTTTTCCGAAAAAAAAACAGATAATTTTTTTAAAAACAAAGAAAATTCAAACCGTATTTTAAAGGCACACAACTATTTCATATAAATATCCCGCCGCGTTAAATTTTTGTGTATTTCTCACGGACAAAATATTCTAATTTTTATTTAATTTTTCTCGAAACAGAAAACTCAATAAAAAATAGAAAAAAATGAAGCACAGTAACTTTTCAAAGGCACACAACTATTTTGAAAAATATCCCACCACGATTATGTTTTGTGTACTTCTCACGGACTATTTTATTTATTTTTGATTTAAAAATAATCAAAAACAATTAATTAAGTACCGTACTTTTTAAAGGCACACAACTATTTCGAAAAATATCTCGCCGCGATGATCTTTTGTGTGTACTTCTCACGGACAAAACATTCTAATTATTATCATTGAGAAACACAATTTTGGACAGTTTGGACGTAAAAAAAAAGAAAATTGAATAGAAAATAAATAATTTAACACAGTAACTTTTCAAAGGCACACAACTATTTTTGAAAATATCCTGTCGCGATAATATTTTGTGTACTTCTTACGGACTATTTTTTGAAAATCAAAAGATGATTTCGAAATTTCACACTTTTTTTGCCAAGAGATATCAAACAGCTGTGACGCAAAATTGGTAGGAGGTGATGAAAAGATCATTGGTGTCTTGTGTTTTTTGCAGCTCATCCAGCGATTCGCTAAAAACAATTCTCAATGGTCATTCGAACTCATCGTCCGAAATCTCGGCCGGTCCCTCATCCAACGACATCATCAACAACAACAATCTCCCGCGAGCCGATAGCAGTAGTTGCTCGGACGGCTCAGCTTCAGAGCTTCGCAAAAAGTTGACCGAGAAAATTATCGAGCAAAAATTCGTGGTGAATGGTGAGCAACGATCAATGGTGAATGGTGGTGGTGGTGGTGTATCGACCACGTCTTCGAGACTTGGGATGAGGACGTCGAGTAGAAGTAGTATGACACCGGATCGGAGATTGGACCCGATTTTTGAGGATGTGCCCAAGAATAGTGTCACAACTGTCAGAACACCGGGAATTACTAGAAGTTCAGCAACACCGCCAGCGGTGAGTTATACCTTTTTAAAGGAACATAAACATTTTGCAAAAAATAGTCTCGACACGATGTAGTTCTGTGTACTTCTCACGGACAAAATATTCTAATTTTTCTCGAAACAGAAAATTCATTAGAAAATAGAAAAAAAAATGAAGAACAGTAACTCTTCAAAGGCACACAAGTATTTTAGAAAAAATCTCGCCGCGATGTTTTTTTTCTTAAATACTTTCTTAAAGGCGCATATGTATACTTTTTGAAAAATATCTCACCACGAAGAAGTGTTGTGTGTACTTCTCTCGGATTATTTCATCATTTTTCAATTAAAGGAGCATATACTTTTTTCAAAGGAACATATACAAATATCTCACCACGACGAAGTTACGTGTGTACTTCTCACGGACAAAACTTTCTAATTTTTACTTAATTTTTCTAAAAAACCGAAATTAACCATTTTTAAAGGCGCATAAACTTTTTTAAAAATATCTCACCACGACGAAGTTACGTGTGTACTTCTCACGGACAAAAATTTCTAATTTTTACTTAATTTTTCTAAAAAACCGAAATTAACCATTTTTTTAAAGGCGCATATACTTTTTGAAAATTATCTCACCACGATGAAGCTATATGTGTACTTCTCTCGGACAATTTCATCATTTTTCAATTAATTTGTTTTGAAAAAAACCTTTTCTCAAGAAGTGTATTTCGCAATGCCGAATATTTACAGTAAACTTTTAAAGGCGCATAAACTTTTTTAAAAATATCTTACCACGACGAAGTGTTGTGTGTACTTCTCTCGGACTATTTCATCATTTTTCAATTAAAAAAAACGATATTAATCATACCTTTTTAAAGGAGCACATACTTTTTGAAAAATATCTCACCACGAAGAAGTGTTTTGTGTACTTCTCTCGGACAATTTTCATTATTTTCCTCTCCTTTCTCATGAAAAATAACTCAAAAACAAGAAAAAAATTTCAAATTGTGTTTTCTTAAAGGTACACAACTGTTTCAAACAATTTTTATAATCAATGACTTCTCTCGGATAATTAGAAATATTTTCTGAAAAAAAAAAATAAAAAAATCCGACACCATGAGGATTCGAACCCACGACCTTCTCCTCAGCGGTGCAGCGCTTACCCACCTGCGCCAAACACGCTGCTGAGGACGATTGTTTGTATTGCCAAGATATTCCTCACTTTTTTCAATGAAATTTCTAGCGCAATAGAGCATAAATGCCATGTTTCCAGCAACAACAACCAGCATGCCGTGTCTCTCATCCATCGGTTCCCTCAATCCCCGTCGTCGCTCTCCAACTCGTCCTCCAAAACTGTTTCTCATACGAACAACTCGGCAAAATGCGAGAAGTGCATCCACATTGGGACGAGATATGCGGTCAACTATTGAATAGTGGATATTATAAATTGTTGGAGAGGTGAGTGCAAGTGCATCTGTTTCTCGGTTTTGTGTAAGATATCCGATACTCTTTTTTTTTTTCTTGCCGCTAAAAGAAAGGAAAAAGTACAAGTCTTGCAAAATACGAGGGGTTTTCCCAGATCCGACAAACTTCTGATGGCTCTTCAACGAAAAGTGGTCGTCGAATCAGCGTTGCACTATGCGACCAGTGTGCTCACCAATATCCAAGTTCACATCCTTAACCCTGTCGATATTATGAGAGCAGTTATCGACGAGGGAGTTTGTTGTTTTCCTTATGGAATTATCCTTGATAAGACATTTTTGTTGTTGGATCGAGTTGAGGCGATGTTGAATGGATGTTATGAGGAAACAGTGAATTGGGAACCGGTGGCGAAATTTTCGAATAGAGCTGCTTCGCATTATAGATCGACTCTTGAACGGATTATGGAGGAGAGGTTAGTTGGTGGCCTAGAAAACCAAATTATGGCCTAGAAAACCAATCCATGACCTAGGAAACCAATTCATGGCCTAGGTAACCAACCATGGCCTAGAAAACCAAATAATGGCCTGGAAAACCAAATCATAACCTAGCATTCCAAATCTCTTAGCCTAGGTAACCAAATCATGACCTGGAAAACCTATTTTTGGCCTAGAAAACCAATCCATGGCCTAGTTAACCAAATGATGGCCTAGGAAACCAACCATGGCCTAGAAAACCAAATAATGCACTGAGTAACCAATAAGGTAGCCTAAGAAACCAAATGTTGGCCTGGAAACCCAAATTATGGCCTAGAAAACCAAATCATGGCCTAGAAAACCAATCCATGATCTAGAAAATCAAGTCATGACTTGGAAAACCAATCCATGGCCTAGTTAACCAAATGATGGCCTAGGAAACCAACCATGGCCTAGAAAACCAAATAATGCACTGAGTAACCAATAAGGTAGCCTAAGAAACCAAATGTTGGCCTGGAAACCCAAATTATGGCCTAGAAAACCAAATCATGGCCTAGAAAACCAAACCATGATCTGGACAACCAAATTATGGCCTAGAAAACGAAGGGATGACCTAGAAAACCAAATCGTGGCCTAGACACCCAAATTATGGCCTAGAAAACCATATCGTGGCCTAGAAAACCAAATCTCTTGGTCTTAGAAGCCGAATCGTGAGCTTGAGAAGATAGGGATGGCCTAGAAAATCAAATCATGGCCTAGAAAACCAAATTGATGGTCTAAAAAGTCATTTTTCCGATCGGGGACTAGGAATCCAAATTTGTGACCCAGGAAATCATTTTTCAGATAATGTTGGCCTAGAAAACCAGATAGACATCATAAGAAACCATTTTAAGATGACCGTGGCCTAAGAAACCAAATACTGGCCTAGAAAACCAAATCATGACCTAGGAAACCAATGAGATAGCATAAGAAACCATTTTAAGATGACCGTGGCCTAAAAAACCAAACCATGGCCTAGAAAACCAAAAAAAAAATTCCAGAATGGGTGAAAACCTGCGACTCGTCGCCGCTCAACGCATCATTCGCCTCGAATCATTCGTCGTCGACGCCCAAGTCGCCAAACTCGAAAAAGAATCATCAAAAGTGAGTGCGGTAGGGCGCACTTGACCCTCTCTACATATTTTGTTCCAGGCAAAAGACGATATTCGCTGGGAAATGGATCAACTACACCAAAAAAACACGGCGTTGAAACGCGAGAATCGCGAAATGAAAGCGTCGCAAATGCGACTCGAAGCTCGCGTCGAATCGCTTGAGAACAAATTCAAAACATTGGCCAGATTGTTGAGCTAAAAATCGATATTTTTTAGATTATTTTTAACGGGTTTTATATAGGTTATTTAGCAATCAATATATGTATATGTATAAATCAATCAATAAATCAATAAAATCTGGAAATTTATCACAAAAAGAAGAATATATATATATATATATATAAGGTTGTGACTTTAGATTATCGTTGCTCGGGATAATTTTTTGTAAGTGAGAAAAATGAAAAAACCAAATCATGACCTAGAAAGCCAAGCCATGGCCTAGAAAACCAGATTATGGCCTAGAAAACCAAATCATGGCCTAGTTAACCAGATTATGGCCTAGAAAACCAAATCATGGCCTAGTTAACCAGATTATGGCCTAGAAAACCAAATCATGGCCTAGTTAACCAGATTATGGCCTAGAAAACCAATCGATGACCTAGAAAAGCAAGCCATGGCCTAGAAAACCAGATTATGGCCTAGAAAACCAATCCATGACCTAGGAAACCATATCGTGGCCTAGAAAACCAATCCATGGCCTAGGAAACCAATTGATGACCTAGAAAACCAAATCATGGCCTACGAAACCAATTGATGACCTAGAAAACCAAATCATGGCCTAGTTAACCAGATTATGGCCTAGAAAACCAATCCATGACCTAGGAAACCAATTGATGACCTAGAAAACCAAATCATGGCCTAGTTAACCAGATTATGGCCTAAAAAACCAATCCATGACCTAGAAAACCAAGCCATGGCCTAGGAAATCAATTGATGACATAGAAACCAAATCATGACCTACGAAACCAATTGATGACCTAGAAAACCAAATCATGGCCTAGTTAACCAGATTATGGCCTAGAAAACCAAATCATGACCTACGAAACGAATTGATGACCTAGAAAACCAAATCATGACCTAGTTAACCAGATTATGGCCTAGAAAACCAATCCATGACCTAGAAAACCAAGCCATGGCCTAGGAAACCAATTGATGACCTAGAAAACCAAATAATGGCCTAGTTAACCAGATTATGGCCTAGAAAACCAATCCATGACCTAGGAAACCAATTGATGACCTAGAAAACCAAATCATGGCCTAGTTAACGAGATTATGGCCTAGAAAACCAATCCATGACCTAGAAAACCAAATCATGGCCTACGAAACCAATCCATGACCTAGAAAACCAAGCCATGGCCTAGGAAATCAATTGATGACATAGAAACCAAATCATGACCTACGAAACCAATTGATGACCTAGAAAACCAAATCATGGCCTAGTTAACCAGATTATGGCCTAGAAAACCAAATCATGACCTACGAAACGAATTGATGACCTAGAAAACCAAATCATGACCTAGTTAACCAGATTATGGCCTAGAAAACCAATCCATGACCTAGAAAACCAAGCCATGGCCTAGGAAACCAATTGATGACCTAGAAAACCAAATAATGGCCTAGTTAACCAGATTATGGCCTAGAAAACCAATCCATGACCTAGGAAACCAATTGATGACCTAGAAAACCAAATCATGGCCTAGTTAACGAGATTATGGCCTAGAAAACCAATCCATGACCTAGAAAACCAAGCCATGGCCTAGGAAACCAATTGATGACCTAGAAAACCAAATAATGGCCTAGTTAACCAGATTATGGCCTAGAAAACCAAATCATGTCCTAGGAAACCAATTGATGACCTAGAAAACCAAGCCATGGCCTAGAAAACCAAACCAAGACCTAGAAAAAAAAAATTTAAAAAAAAAAATAAAAAAATTCAAAACATTGGCCAGATTGTTGAGCTAAAGAATCGATATTATTTTTATTATTTTTAACGGGTTTTATATAGGTTATTTAGCAATCAATATATGTATATGTATAAATCAATCAATAAATCAATAATTATCACAAAAAGAAGAATATATATATAAGGTTTTGACTTTAGATTTTCGTTGCTCGGGATAATTTTTTGTAAGTGAGAAAAATGAAAAATGAAAAAATGAAAATGGGAAAAGGTGTTCACCACGCGATTGGTGTTGGTTTGCTCAAATCGTTCGAGTAGATGCAGGCAAAATTGGGCGAGATGTCGTTCTCGAAGTCGGATGGAGTTGAGGAGGGCTCGACGAAAGTTTCTGCAAGAAGAGGTGGATTCAGAAGCTAGGTATCAATCCCTGAATCCATGGATTCAGAAGTTCAGAAGCCTGTATTCATGGATTCAGAAGTTCAGAAGCATGGATTCATGGATTCAGAAGTTCAGAAGCCTGTATTCATGGATTCAGAAGTTCAGAAGTCTAAATCCATGGATTCAGAAGTTCAAAAAGCATGGATTCATGGATTCAGAAGTTCAGGAGTCTGAATCCATGGATTTAGAAGTTCAGAAGCATGGATTCATGGATTCAGAAGTTCAGAAGCCTGTATTCATGGATTCAGAAGTTCAGAAGCATGGATTCATGGATTCAGAAGTTCAGAAGCCTGTATTCATGGATTCAGAAGTTCAGAAGCCTGTATTCATGGATTCAGAAGTTCAGAAGCATGGATTCATGGATTCAGAAGTTCAGAAGCCTGTATTCATGGATTCAGAAGTTCAGAAGTCTGAATCCATGGATTCAGAAGTTCAGAAGCCTGTATTCATGGATTCAGAAGTTCAGAAGCATGGATTCATGGATTCAGAAGCTCAGAAGTCTGAATCCATGGATTTAGAAGTTCAGAAGCATGGATTCATGGATTCAGAAGTTCAGAAGCATGGATTCATGGATTCAGAAGTTCAGAAGCATGGATTCATGGATTAAGAAGTTCAGAAGTCTGAATCCATGGATTCAGAAGTTCAGAAGCATGGATTCATGGATTCAGAAGTTCAGGAGCCTGTATTCATAGATTCAGAAGTTCAGAAGTCTGAATCCATGGATTCAGAAGTTCAGAAGCCTGTATTCATGGATTCAGAAGTTCAGAAGCATGGATTCATGGATTCAGAAGCTCAGAAGTCTGAATCCATGGATTTAGAAGTTCAGAAGCATGGATTCATGGATTCAGAAGTTCAGAAGCATGGATTCATGGATTCAGAAGTTCAGAAGCCTGTATTCATGGATTCAGAAGTTCAGAAGTCTGAATCCATGGATTCAGAAGTTCAGAAGCCTGTATTCATGGATTCAGAAGTTCAGAAGCATGGATTCATGGATTCAGAAGCTCAGAAGTCTGAATCCATGGATTTAGAAGTTCAGAAGCATGGATTCATGGATTCAGAAGTTCAGAAGCATGGATTCATGGATTCAGAAGTTCAGAAGCATGGATTCATGGATTAAGAAGTTCAGAAGTCTGAATCCATGGATTCAGAAGTTCAGAAGCATGGATTCATGGATTCAGAAGTTCAGAAGCCTGTATTCATAGATTCAGAAGTTCAGAAGCCTGTATTCTTGGATTCAGAAGTTCAGAAGCATGGATTCATGGATTCAGAAGTTCAGAAGTCTGAATCCATGGATTCAGAAGTTCAGAAGCCTGTATTCATGGATTCAGAAGTTCAGAAGCCTGTATTCATGGATTCAGAAGTTCAGAAGCCTGTATTCATGGATTCAGAAGTTCAGAAGCCTGTATTCATGGATTCAGAAGTTCAGAAGCCTGCATTCATGGATTCAGAAGTTCAGAAGCCTGTATTCATGAATTCAGAAGTTCAGAAGCCTGTATTCATGGATTCAGAAGTTCAGAAGCATGGATTCATGGATTCAGAAGTTCAGAAGTCTGAATCCATGGATTCAGAAGTTCAGAAGCCTGTATTCATAGATTCAGAAGTTCAGAAGCCTGTATTCTTGGATTCAGAAGTTCAGAAGCCTGTATTCTTGGATTCAGAAGTTCAGAAGCATGGATTCATGGATTCAGAAGTTCAGAAGTCTGAATCCATGGATTCAGAAGTTCAGAAGCCTGTATTCATGGATTCAGAAGTTCAGAAGCCTGTATTCATGGATTCAGAAGTTCAGAAGCCTGTATTCATGGATTCAGAAGTTCAGAAGCCTGTATTCATGGATTCAGAAGTTCAGAAGCCTGTATTCTTGGATTCAGAAGTTCAGAAGCATGGATTCATGGATTCAGAAGTTCAGAAGTCTGAATCCATGGATTCAGAAGTTTAGAAGCCTGTATTCATGGATTCAGAAGTTCAGAAGCCTGTATTCATGGATTCAGAAGTTCAGAAGCCTGTATTCATGGATTCAGAAGTTCAGAAGCATGGATTCATGGATTCAGAAGTTCAGAAGCATGGATTCATGGATTCAGAAGTTCAACTAACCATGTGTGATGGGAATCGGCTCCCCCGCACCAAACGGCGTCGTCTCTCCACCCCCAATCGGCGGACTCGAATACGGATCGATGAAGAATGGCGGCACCACACTGGATGGTGGCCCCGATGGTGGTGGTGGTGGGGCGAAGAATTGGCCATCTAGAAAAAGATGATGAGAATTCCAATTATTTTCAAGTACCCCCCTCTTCTTTGCTTCACAATATAATGCAAAAGGAGGATTATCTCCAGGAGATTGACTTTTTAGTGTGTGTGTCCCCTCTTTTTTTTTGGTGCATACACCTGCCTGACGATAATGATTGAAATTGCGCAATGCGCGCAGATAATCGGGTAATTAGGGGGACAAGGAGGGTGCTCAGGATTACTGTACTTCTTGGACTGGGTTAAAGGAGCACAGCTATTATAGCGTTACTGTGGGTATGAGAAATGTGTGCATTTTGTCGTAAGATTTGGTGTCTTTGAAGAAAAGTCAATTACAGTACCTCTTGAGTTACTGATATATTTTAAAGGCGCATGGTAACTTCTTATGGTTGTTAAAGGAACATGATTGAGAATTTAAAGGATCACTTGCATAGACAATTATCTAACTAGACAGTAACTTCAAAATAAACTTAATTTAAAGGAACATAGCAATTTATAGAGTTACTGTGAATATCAGCAAAGTCTGCATTTAGTCGTAAGATTTGTTGTTTTCAAAATTGGTATCATTAAAGGAGCATGACTGTTAATTTAAAGGAACATAAGATAATTGAACTACAGTACCACTTGAGTATTTTGAAAGGCGCACAGTAACTTTCTAAATTTTCAAGCTTAATGGAGCACCTAGACTTGTTAAAGGAGCATGATTAAGAATTTAAAGGATCACAAAGGCATATAACTACCGTAGCGATTTATAGAGTTACTGTGAATATAGGCAAAGTCTGCATTTAGTCGTAATATTTGTTGTTTTCAAAATTGGTATTATTAAAGGAACATAAGAGTAATAACCTACAGTACCCCTTAAGTAGTTGATAATCTTTAAAGGATCATAGGCACTGATTCAACCACAGTACCTCTATAAGAGTACTGTGCATTTTATCGTAAGATTCGGTGTCTAGCGTGACTCTGATTTTATAGGAACATAATAATTGTATACTACAGTACCCCTTGAGTGAGTGATTAAAGGAGCAAGCACGTTTTCGCTAACACGTCGAATTTAAAGGGACATAAGGATCACTTTACTACAGTACTACCATAGTTCCCTAGGACTAGAACTCCCCCGGATTACTGTACTTACCACTCGGGAACATGTCAACAATATCATCTCTCCGTTGTCGTCTCGATTGTCGATACCCGCCAAATCGCATCTGTTTCATGCGTCGCTCCTTGCTCCGCCGATTTTGAAACCATACCTGAAATCATTCCTCATTTCAATTCTTGTTATTATTCGTCTCATTTGAGAAGGAATGATCACCAATGTTCAACCCAGATTTCGATGATATTTCGCATAAATGTAGTATTCAGTGAGCTAATTTACCAGTTACCGGGATCAATTTTTATTTTTCGAGATATCAGGGATTGGGGTTGCAAAACGGGTGCGACGGGTGACCCGCGACACCCGCCACACCCGCCTGTTTGTTTGTTTGACACCCGCCACACCCGTCTGTGTGTGGTTTCATACACGCGACACCCGGCTGTTTGTGTGTATTTTCAGGCGGGCGTGTACGGGTGCGGGCGTGTACGGGCGTGTATGGCGGGTGCCGGGTGTGACGGGTGTCAAACAGAAAGAGGAGGACGGGTCACCCGTCGCACCCGTTTTACAACCCTATCAGGGATTATCGATTTTTCGGGTAAAAAAAAAATTTGGCTCAACTTTAAAAATTCATATCTCGGTCAATTTTTGAGTAAAAAAGTTGGTTAAATCAACATTTTGATCCTTGAATATCGTAGTTTCTGAGAAAAAATAACAGAGATTGTGAAAAAAATTTTAACCTCTAAAAAAATTGAAGTAATCAATATTTTTGAAAATTTTGATGACAGGTTCGGCATGATCTGATCATGGGGCGTCATTATTTTCAGTTTAAATGCTTCAAACGTTTATTTCTGACTACTTTACAGCTTTTTTAACCTTTTTTATCGTTTTTCTTTTTTTTGAACTATCATATCCGTTTTTTTCTTGTGATGAAAAATCACTGAAAAACCAAATTCTAGTATTTTTTTACCATTTGGAGAAGAAGAAGCCGTGTCGCTTTAAAATCCAGTCCTACGTCCCTTTAAATTATAGCCTATGTTCTATTAAAGACTAGCTTGTGTCCCATGTGTCTTTAAGGCCTGGTTTATGTCCCTTTAAATACTAGTTCATGTCTCTTTGACATAGGGTGTATGTCCCTTCAAAGCTTTACTATGTTCCTTCAAATGAAATTGTATGTCCCATTAAAGACTAGCTCCACTCATGTGCCTTTAAAAACCAGTCCTATGTCCCTTTAAAAACTAGCTTGTGTCCCTTTAAAGCTTACAAGTAGCTCATGTCAGTTTTAGGCCTGGTTCATGTCCCCTTAAATCCTAGTCCATGTTCCTTTAAACCCAAATCTGTGTATGTCATTTTAAAGCCTAGTCCCTGTCCCTTTAATTCTTAGCTTATGTCCCTTTAATGTCTGGTCCACATCCCTTTAAATCATGTTCCTTTAAAGACTATCTTGTGCCCCTTCAAAATAAGGTATATGGTCTTTTAATCACCTAGCATGTGTCCCTTTAATAACTAGTTCATCTCCCTTTGAAGATTAGTTAATGTGTTCCTTTAAAGCCTAGTTCTTGTCTCCAAAAAAAAACATAGACCACGTTTCTTCGAATTGCAATCTACGTCCCTTTAAAATTCAGGGCTATGTCCCTTTATCCGAAAAATCGCTAAAATCGATTTTTATCTCTCTTCAAATATCGGTTGCTCCTATTTTTGAAAATGTGTATATACCTAATTTTTGACGTAGAAAAAGATATACTAGATCCCGATGACGGCCCATAATCAGATCATGCCGAATCTGTCATTAAAATTTTCAAAAATATTGATTACTTCAATTTTTTTAGAGGTTAAAAATTTTCACAATCTCTGTTATTTTTTTGTCAGAAACTACGATATTCAAGGATCAAAATGTTGATTTAACCAACTTTTTTACTCAAAAATTGACCGAGATATGAATTTTTAAAGTTGAGCCAAATTTTTTTACCCGAAAAATCGATAAATTCCCGATAACTGGTAAATTAGCTCACTAAATACTACATTTATGCAAAATGTCATCGAAATCTGGGTTGAACATTGGTGTTCATTCCTTCTGAGAAGAGAGAGAGAGACATCCTACCGTATACCCCCCTCTTTTTCTCTCGCCACTCTCTCGCTCTTATTTACACCCGGATTACGGTAATTGAATTTCGACGAAGCCGGCCGAGGCAGAACAAAAAAACGACGACGATGAAAGGGAAAAAAGAGGAAGAGAGAGAGAGATGGAGAGGCAGAAAAAGGAATGCAGGTGGAAAAAAAAACGGAAATGGAAGGCCATGTGATAGGAACATAGATGTGACTTTTAAAGGAACATCGAGTGGGCTTTAAAGGGACATAGCCCTGAATTTTAAAGGGACATAGACTGCAATTCGAAGAAACGTGGTCTATGTTTTTTTTTGGAGACAAGAACTAGGCTTTAAAGGAACACATTAGCTAATCTTCAAAGGGAGATGAACTAGTTATTAAAGGGACACATGCTAGGTGATTAAAAGACCATATACCTTATTTTGAAGGGACACAAGCTAGTTTTTAAAGGGACACTAGCTAAGCTTTAAAAGAACATGATTTAAAGGGATGTGGACCAGACATTAAAGGGACATAAGCTAAGAATTAAAGGGACAGGGACTAGGCTTTAAAATGACATGAACCAGGCCTAAAACTGACATGAGCTACTTGTAAGCTTTAAAGGGACACAAGCTAGTTTTTAAAGGGACATAGGACTGGTTTTTAAAGGCACATGAGTGGAGCTAGTCTTTAATGGGACATACAATTTCATTTGAAGGAACATAGTAAAGCTTTGAAGGGTTATGACCTCTATTTTGAAGGGACATACACCCTATGTCAAAGAGACATGAACTAGTATTTAAAGGGACAGAAACTCTGTTTTAAAGGGACATAAACCAGGCCTTAAAGACACATGGGACACAAGCTAGTCTTTAATAGAACATTGGCTATAATTTAAAGAGACATAAGCTAGTCTTTAAAGGGACGTAGGACCGGATTTTAAAGCGACACGGCTTCTTCTTCTCCAAATGGTAAAAAAATACTAGAATTTGGTAACCCATTATTAAAGGGACATAAGATAGGCTGTTTTCAAAGGCACATGTATTAGGTTGGGCTTTAAAGGTACATGACCTACTCACCTGTATGACTCTCATATTGAGCCCGGTCTCCTGCGCGAGTTGCTCTCGAATATGTCGCGTCGGCTTCGGCGTCGCCGCAAACGCATTCTTCAACGTCTCCAACTGCTTCGCCTTAATCGTCGTACGCGGTCCGCGTCGTTTCGCCGAATTCGAATCGTCCGAATTGTTATCCTTCCCCATCATATCCCCATCCATCTCATCCACCTGAAACTCGTCACAAATCGTCTCCTCCTCAATGTCCGAATTGCAATCCGACCCATTCGACACTGTAAAAACACTTTTTGTTTGGATACGGATTATTTGGTGACAGATGCTATCATCATCATAAAAAAACTCCCGGTGAAAACGGAAGAAAGGGGGATTAGAGGGAGCCGGGTGGTCGATGCACCAAAGACACAAAAGGAAATTAATAGCAGGGGGGGAGATGATGCGCGGCACATATGTCCATGTTTACACATTTACAACTCACATGGGCGATGCGAAGATGAGGCGGGAGTGGATGGCTTCGTTGCGTTCTGAAAATCCGACTGGCACACGAATCGATTACCTTCGAGAATGTAGAGCTGAAATGAAATGAAATGAGAGGTGTGGTGTGGTCTCTAGGGAGTTATGCATCGAGCAGGAGGAAATGCGAAATAATCCAATTATAAAGTATAATAGGTTGTGGAATAGGGATGATTATGACAGCCGGTGCTCTCTCTCTCTCTGGGGATAGATAGAGATAGAGAGAGAAAGAGAACTACTAATCCAGGAAATTTGACTCTTCTCTCTAAATAGTTGTATAGAACAATAGGTGACACAAAACATGTCGCAAAGTTTGCGAGGTTCTATAGGACCTGTGGTTAGTTAGGGGCCTGGTATAAATGGAATGTTACTAGGCCTACATTTAGGCTTATCTGATAAATGTGTCAGGGCTATTTTTAGGCCTGTATAGGACCTATATTCGGCCTATATTAAGGCCTGTATAGGACCTATATTCGGCTTATATTAAGGGCTGTATAGAACCTATAATCGGCCTATATTAAGGCCTGTATAGGACCTATATTCGGCTTATATTAAGGACTGTATAGGACCTATATTCGGTTCATCTTAAGTCTTGTATGGGTCCTATATTCGGTTCATCTTAAGGCCTGTATAGGACCTATATTCGGCCTATATTAAGGCCTGTATAGGACATATATTCGGCCTATATTAAGGCATGTATAGGACCTATATTCGGTTCATCTTAAGTCCTGTATGGGTCCTATATTCGGTTCATCTTAAGTCTTGTATGGGTCCTATATTCGGTTCATCTTAAGGCCTGTATAGGACCTATATTCGGCCTATATTAAGGCCTGTATAGGACATATATTCGGCCTATATTAAGGCATGTATAGGACCTATATTCGGTTCATCTTAAGTCCTGTATGGGTCCTATATTCGGTTCATCTTAAGTCTTGTATGGGTCCTATATTCGGTTCATCTTAAGGCCTGTATAGGACCTATATTCGGCCTATATTAAGGCCTGTATAGGACATATATTCGGCCTATATTAAGGCATGTATAGGACCTATATTCGGTTTATATTAAGGCCTGTATAGGACTTATATTTGACCTATATTAAAGCCTGTTTAGGACCTATATTCGGCCTATATTAAGGCCTGTATAGGACCTATATTAGGCTCTTATCTAGTGCGTTATTCAGGCTTTAGGACTATCTAGAATCTTATTCCGGTGATATCCAGATCCATTTTTCATGACTTTCCTAGGCCTATATTTAGACCTACTTAACGTTTGATCTCAGGTTTGTTTATAATGTCAAATCGGTAATATTGGGGACATATGTTTAGACCCTCTAGGATCCATATTCAGGCTTGTCCTCGATCTCTTCAGGCCTATTTAACCCCTTGTATCAAACTATATTATTCAGGATTCTCTGACACCAATATTTAGGCCTATATAAGGCCTATATTTAGGCTTATCTAGTGGCTAATCCAGGTTTATCCCTAGCATTATTTTAGGCCCATCCAGTCCTTTATTTCAAGCCTATCAGTAATATTGGGACCTATGTTCAGGACCTAGTTTTACAATCATCCAGTATCTTTCATAGCCGTACACAAAATTTATATTTCGCCCTAAATAGGCCTTATATTCAGGCTTGTTTGGTACCTATTCCAGGATTATCCAGAATTTCAATTCAGTGATACTAAGGCTTTGTGTTTAGGCCTATATAGGCCCTAAATTTAGGCTTATCTAGTATCTATTTCAGGCTATAGTCAGTTATCTTTTTAGGCCTATATGCGACTTATATTTTATCATTTTCCGGACCTTATTACAGGCTGTTTAAGATCCTCTATCTAGACTTATCTTATAGCTATTTCAGGCTGTTTATAGGTTTAGCCAATCCAAAATATTTTAAGGTTTATCGAAGGCCTTTTTCAGGCTTATCTAGACTCCATATTTAGCCCTATATTTCGGATGTTCCAGAAAATGTTTTGGTATATCCATAACCTTATTTAGGACCTATTTTCAAGACTAATCTAACCAAAAATTTCGGCTCCCCCATAACCTATATTTATACTCAACCAAAAGACCTATAATAAAACATTCTTGTAACCTGGTAAAGCTTATCCACAGCCTATATTTAGTTGCTTTTGTGGGCAAACATGCTCTTCGCCATGCGCCTTTAAAGAAATCCACATTGCGGACTACTGTAACTTGTGACAAAAACAAATGGGATATTTTTAAAAAATCATCCAAGCGAAATGTTTGAATGACACTCACAAGAGTGAGAGGGGGCGCAGGTGCATTTGACACATTTTGTGATATTTTTGAAGGGACACCCTCTTGACAGCTTCTTCTTCTTCTTTTTGTTTTTGTTTTCGACTTGTATCAAAATAAATTAGGATTTTACCTGATCACCCGTGTCAAGGAGCCGCTGACAAACCGAACATTGAAAACAGCGAATGTGGAACACTTTGTCGCGCGCTCGTCGCACTAGGTCCTCCTTCTCCAGACCCCCATCACAACCCGCGCAACGTTGACCATATCGCCTGCAAATTCTCTTTTTTTTTTGGTTCATATATTTTACTTTTTTTGTGGAATTTCCCCAGTTTATTTACATCTAGAGGCTTTGTTACTAATCAAGGTGTTCCTCCGAATGCGTGGGAACATTCTCACTGAACACACATTCAACAAGACAAAAACAACCAACCTGGAAAAATCGGTTTTGCACAAAATCAGCCCATCGCGGCTGAAGCATGTCATTGACATTGGGGCCAGACAGTCGGAGCAGCGAAGGCATGTTTGATGCCAGCATTTACCCATGACGGTGAATACATATCTGAAAAAAGATTTGGTAGGGGAGGGGGATCGAACCCGCGACGTGAGATTGGCGAGTCAACACGCAACCAATACACTAGACTGTTATATGCTGCAACCGTGTTGCAGACCCTACTTAAACGCGTTGGAAATCGCTTCTCCGAGTGGAACACACAAAACAAGCTCGTGATGAGATATTTTAAGAAATTTTGTGTGCACCTTTAAGAAAGTATGGTGTATTTTTCTACTTTTTTGAGTAATATATTTATTTTGAACGCGAAAAAACTCTGAAAAGCCTTTTTTATTGAAAATTGGACCCAAACCCTGTCTTTACATATCAAAATATGACTTCAAAAAAGGTTCTGCAAAATTCAAATCATGGAAATAATAAAAAAAAAAGAATTGCGAGATGGTAAGGATCGAACCCGCGACCGAGATTGGCAACTCAACACGCAACCGATACACTAGGCTGTTGTGTGCTGCAAAAGTGTTGCAGACCCTACTTATACGCGTTGGAAATGGCAAAAACAATCGTGATGAGATATTTTCAGAAATTTTGTATGCGCCTTTAAAAAAGTACGGTGTTATTGACTATTTTTTTTGAAAAATCTAGGTTTTTAATAAAAATAGAACCTAAATATAAGTAATATATGACTTCAAAAGGTTCTAAGACAGCTTGGTGTAAAGGTAGCGTGTTGGTTTTCCACCCGCAAAGCCGCAGGTTCAATCCCACTACCTCCCAAAAACCTTTTTTTTTCAATAAACTCAAAAATCGCTGAAAAAAATGGCAGCAAACTAGCACCTCCCCCAAAAATATTCAAAAGCTCGAGTATTTATTTTTTTCTAGTTTTTTTTCAATTAAAAACGCACCTGTCCAAAATCGGTTGAGCACACGCGGCGCATTCGCTCATTTCTGAAATGTGGGCGTGGCCAAGTCGCGCGGCCACCAACCTCAACATCGCGCACGAACAGAGAAAGGGGAGGGGTATACGGTATCAGAAAGGGGGAGGAGAGGAGGGGGGAGAAGAAATACGAGGAGAGACATAGGCAAAAAAAAAGGAAATTAGTTTAGAAGAGGAAAAAATTTGAGGGACTGGCTGAAAAACACACATATATGTAATATATACGTATAGTTAATATACCTACATATAGTTAATATATATACCATAACTGTATACAAACTACAGTAACCCTGAACATGTCCCATATATCATAAATATCTCGAAATGCCCTTGAATTTTGTGTTCTACATCAACAAAAAAAAACTTTTTCCAATTACGTCAAACAAGAAAAAAAAAACATAAGACAACTAATAGGAAAATGTTTGACCGTTATTTATGGGTGTGGTTTGGTGGGAGACCGCCAACAATATTTTTTAGCTGAAGGGGATTGTGAAGGATTTTTTAAAACCTATTTTTTCACTGATTTTTGGACGATGTTATCTCATCAAAACCTCATTTATGCCTGATAGTCGTCAAGTGAAACGGTGGCTCAGCAGGGAAGACACTCGCCTATAATTTAGAAGGTTGGGGGTTCGACTCCCTATGCTGGCGAACTTGTTTTTTAAATTATTTTTTTTCTAGAGTGCCAAATTGTTCTACTACATTTCTTTATGTCTGTCTGACAAAAAAAATTATGCGTTAGATTTTTTTTTTTTTGAGGGAGAATGTTTGCTCTATTGCGAACATGCAGGTATATTTTTCTTTCAAAATGTTATTGTTTGGTTTGAAAAAATTGTGCATACACTTCACGCGAATATACACGGTGACGACAATTTGCTCAAAACTCAAATTTTCAAGCTAAGAATTGAAGAATTCGAGTTCCCAGGTTCAACATTTGGAATTCAATTGTGTAGAAATGAGAAATGCCCCAAGTCATGTTGGCGGTCAGATGAATCAATGGCACAGCAGGGAAGGCATTCGCCTATAATGAGGAAGGTCGGGGGATCGATTCCCCATGCCGGCGAACTTTTTTTAAAGCTTTTTTTTTTGAATGTTACCAAATAACAATACCATTCGGTGTGATAGTTTTCGAAATAATATTTTTAGAAAGAAAAAAAAGGCTTTTTTTCAGAATATTTTTTGAAACTAAAAAAATTAAAAAAAAAAAAAAAAACTCGAAATTTCCGAATAATTTCTTACAAGGTAGATGAGACTTATATCATTCGACAGAGTTTTTTATGCTGATCAACATCCCGCTTCTAACTTTTGCAAAGCTCCGCGCGAGAAGCTGGAAATTAAGGATTTCTAGTTTGTAAAAAATTGTATACGATATGAAATGGTGTAATTTTTCCTTCCTGGACACTTTTGAAATCATACAACTTCGAAAAAACCCATTGTAACTTCAAAATCAACACTTCTAACAAGCAAAAAAAAATATATTAAATAAAACCTTCGAAAATATTACGCTACCCGGAATCGAACCTCCAACTAACCTGAGTCAACGTTGCTTCATTTGCCAGATCGGACACGATCGCAGTTTGTTAAAGATTCCTTATGAACTGAGCAAAAAGAAAATCTGGCCTAAAACTTTAAATTCTAGGCCACGCAGGCAAATACGCTCCAATACACACAGAAATATTTTTAATTGTTTTTCTTTTTAAGCATCCATTGAAAACGGAAATTGTCTAGGAAAGTGTAAATATTCTTCAGAGTCATAAAAAACTGTCTTCGCTTTTTACCGAACAAAGTTCAATAAAAACAATAATGTTACGGTTGTCAACAAAACATCACAAACGACGCATAAATGCACAAAGTCTGTGGGAACGGTGTGGGATCCGAAATTCGAACAAATTTTTTCTTTTTTCTGCAGCGAGTTCGAAACAATTTTCAGCATTGTTCATCATGTGAACTAGAACAATGAACATTCACTTCATGTCAGCGCAATGAAAAATAGCAATTTGCGAGGTTGAGAGAGACGCAGAGAAAAGTTCTCCGAGAGAAGTAAAACAGTGAAAGCTTCCATGGCC
>LR549247.1:0-12937 GCA_900536415.3 Caenorhabditis sp. 38 MB-2015 | reverse complement strand
AGGGGAGATATAAAGGGCAACACATTGGAACATGGAGGAAAAATATTGGAACGCATGAATGGGCTAGTAAAAAATCACAACAAAAAGAGTGTCAGTGTAGAAAAAATCACAAAAAAAAGAGTTGAATCTACCAAACGTGCATTCCAATTTCGATGATGGCCATTTGCTGTTACAAATTCTCGCGAGCGATGAAGGCGTCCCACAAAAATCGGGGGTGATAGCGGAGAGTTTCGCGCATGAAACTCTCCTTCCCCTTGTCCGACATCACCGGGTCGTCCCTGAAAAAAAAAGAAGATTTCTATCGATCATTTCATGACAAAACTGACTTGATTCGCTGCAAGTTGAGTGGGAGGAGACGGTCGGTGGCCAACGAGAAGGTGGTGAGCGCGGCCACCTCCTTGTTGTGATGGTCGAGGTCGCAAATCAAGTCGACCGTGGTGATGTAGACGTTGTTCCGACAGTTTTTGGCGTATTCTGGGCGTGGCGTGGATTCGACTGTGCAGATCTGGTTGAGTTCTCCGGTGGTCATCGTTTCATCGGAGGCCAGCTTGAGCATGAGGGCCTTGTCCGCATCACATCGGAGATCTCTCTTGTTGGCCTTGCAGACCAACATCGATGTGTAAGCGATAAAGATCTCTCTATCATACTTACACATCGAATGAGCTCTTTCGAACTCGGCGAGGATCTCCGGGATGTCTTGCGCATCTGGCCATGATTTCTGTAAAATTATAAAATTAAATCAGATTTTGAAGACGGATAAACTAACCACTTCATGAGCGGTCTTGTGATGGCGAGCGAAGGCACAGATGACAATGGAGAGAATCAAGAAGACGAGCATTGTAGAACAGCAGATGACAAAAGACAGTTGAACTGAATATGACCAATTTTAGAAAAATTTGAGCTTTTATGGGCTCTGTTTTTTTTTGTAGTCCCCGCCCATGCTCTCTAACTCTCTAGCTCCTCTCATAATCTTAGAATAATAAGCACCGCCTACTTTCCGAAAATGATAAGCTCCGCTTTTTTTGTAAATGGTAGGTTAGTTGATCAGAGAACAAGGGGAAAGAAAAAAAAGAAAATTAGTTTAAAAAATGTTTCCAAACATTCATGGAACATTTGGGTGCATCAACATTTTCAAAGCAGTTCAGAAAAATGATAACTTTAGCAGGAAGGTTATTTTCATGCATCCTGCCACAGACCTGGGAATATACAGAAGATCTGTGGCAGATTCTCGGCAGCCTGGCAGCTCAGTATGAAGTCCTGAAACATACATACATGGCTAGCAAACAAGAGTTCGACGAGAAATTGACAAGATTTCTAGGTCTCTTACGATCATCATGACAAAAAACCTGGTAGACGAGACACACTGAAACCCAGTCTGAAACGGACCCTAGACCTCGGAATCCCTTATGTCGATACTAATTTTCTCTGAGCTATAATATATTTATATCAAATTCAAAATTTAATAATAATAATATAATAATAAAATTCAAAATTTGTTGTTCTTTGTAGACATACATCTGAACCCCTCAAGAACCAAAAAAATCTTCAAAACTTCTGATCCAAACCTCCTAGATCAATTGTCTGAACTTCTATTGCTGATCTATGTTTAAACCATATCAAATTAGCAATTTGTTGTTTTCTGTATAGTATATACATATCCATAGTTGAAAAATCACGTTTACCGTTCGAAGATGATAGATAAACCTAAACATGTTCCGGGTATCTTCGTATGAAAGCCTCCTATGTATGTGACAACAATTATTCTCAGTTCACAAATCATTTTACTTCAGAACAGATCTTTTAGCATTTCCAACAGGTGATTAACTTTTCTCACAAATACTTTTTGAATAATATTAAAATTATAGAGTATTTATGAAATTGTTTATTTGTTGAAAATGTTGAAATTTAAAAAGTTGGAAATGTCAAGTTCTATGAGTCATATGAATCCTTTTTTGGGGCGAGATTCAGAATAATCTAAGACCTTCTGAATCAGTCCATATTAGAGTGGGGCTGGATAAAAACACATTCACAAAGAACATTTTCCATTGATAAAATGGCCGATCCTTGAGTAGGACATCTTTTATTTTGAGCCCGAGCCATTACTTATTGTATATAAAATTAAAATACTTGATGCTATAATTTATGTGACTTGGTCCAGAGTGCCTAGGCCAATGCTCACATATTGGAACCAGGCATGTCTTGATCCAAATTAGGAATACCCCAAAAATTTATTTCAAAACAATTTTGATTGAAGAAGATCTGTGGCAGATTCTCGGCAGCCTGGCAGCTCAGTATGAAGTCCTGAAACATACATACATGGCTAGCAAACAAGATGTCGACGAGAAATTGACAATATTTCTAGGTGTCTTACCATCATCATGACAAAAAAAAACTGGTAGACGAGACATACTAAAACCCAGTCTGAAACGGACCCTAGACCTAGAACTCCTCTATGTCTTCATGACACTAATTTTTGCTGAGCTACAATATATTTATATTTATATCAAATTCAAAATTTTATTGAACTTCTATTGCTGATCTATGTTCAAACCATATAAAATTAGCAATTTGTTGTTCTCTGTATAGTATATACCCCATAGTTAAAAAATCACATTTACCATTCGAAAATGATAGATAAAACTAAAAATGTTCCGAATATCTACATGTGAACCATTGTAGCTGATGTGACCAACTACAACATATTAAAAAGAAGCCTTCTATGTATGTGACAACAATTATTCTCAGTTCACAAATCATTTTACTTCAGAACAGATCTTTTAGCATTTTCAACAGGTGATTAACTTTTCTCAAAAAATACTTTTTGAATAATATTAAAATTATAGAGTATTTATGAAATTGTTTACTTACTGAACAAGTTGAAAATGTTGAGATTAATTATAGTATACTTTTTTTGTGTATCAAGTTCTATGAACCATATGAATCCTTTTTTTGGGGCGAGATTCAGAATAATCTAAGACCTTCAAGAAATTTCTCCATTGATAAAATCGCCGATCCTTCAGTAGGACATCTATTATTTTGAGCACGAGCCATTACTTATTGCATATAAAATCAAAACACTTTATGCTACATTTTATGTGACTTGGTCCACAGTGCCTAGGCCAATGCTCGCATATTGGAGCCAGACATGTCTTGATCCAAATTGGGGATACCCCAAAAATCTATTTCAAAACAACTTCGATTGAAGAAGATCTGTGGCAGATTCTCGGCAGCCTGGCAGCTCGGTATGAAGTCCTGAAACATACATATATGGCTAGCAAACAAGAGGTCAACGAGAAATTGACAAAATTTCTAGGTGTCTTACCATCATCATGACAAAAAAAACTGGTAGACGAGACATACTAAAACCCAGTCTGAAACGGACCCAGACCTCGAAATCCTTTATGTCTTCATGATACTGATTTTCGCTGATCTACAATATATTTATATCAAATACAAAATTTGTTGTTCTTTGTAAACATACATCTGAACCCCTCAAGAACCAAAAAAAGCTTCAAAACTTCTGATCCAAACCTCCTAGATCAATTGTTTGAACTTCTATTGCTGATATATGTTCAAACCATATCAAATTAGCAATTTGTTGTTTTCTGTATAGTATATACATACCCATAGTTTGAAAATCACCTTTACCGTTCGAAGATGATAGATAAACCTAGACATGTTCCGGGTATCTTCGTGTGAAAGCCTCCTATGTATGTGACAACAATTATTCTCAGTTCACGAATCATTTTACTTCAGAACAGATCTTTTAGCATTTTCAACAGGTGATTAACTTTTCTCAAAAATACTTTTTGAATAATATTTAAATTATAGAGTATTTATGAAATTGTTTACTTACTGACCAAGTTGAAAATGTTGAGATTAATTATAGTATACTTTTTTTGTGTATCAAGTTCTATGAACCATATGAATCTTTTTTTTTTGGGGGCGAGGTTCAGAATAATCTAAGACCTTCTGAATCAGTCCATATTAGAGTGGGGCTGGATGAAAACACACTCACAAAGATCTTTATCCATTGATAGAATCGCCGATCCTTGAGTAGAACATAGTTTATTTTGAGCCCGAGCCATTACTTATTGCGTATAAAATTAAAATACTTTTTGATCCAGAGTGCCTAGGCCAATGCTCGCATAATGGAGCCAGACTTGTCTTGATCCAAATTAGGGATACCCAAAAATCTATTTCAAAAATTTGATTGACAAACATTTATGACTTTATGAAGAGCTCATCCAAAAATTACTAATAAATATCAAATAAGTCGGAGGTAATGAAATTTTCGATGAAGGTAAATAAAATTAATATTCAAATATGTAACCATATGTAGATATATATATATATATACGAAAATTGTAACAATTATTAACGATTAGGGAGACATTGACATCTTGAATTTACCAATTATTGCATGAAGTCCAGGTACTTCTGTTGTACGGATTTCAATAGCTCCGGGTGTCTCTCCAGACTGAGAATTTTAAAATTTTTATTATCAACTCACAGATTGTTCGAGTTTGATAGACTAAGCGAGGAATTCTTCGATGATGGAGATGAGCAAGATTGAAGTGACGATAAAGTTCTTAATTTACTGAAAAATGTTCCCTCATTGTTTCATCTCATCATTATTGTTCACCCCCTTTTTTTAATCGAAAAAGTGAAAAAATTCAATTATCTCGAACATGGGTGACTCTTCTGCATGAGCGACAGTGCTCATTTGAGTGGAGCTTTTTTGCGGCGCGGTTCATCTCTTCCCCTTTTTTGTTCTTTGACCAGTTGAATAATTGGAATTGGGCTACCGTAGACTGGCCTCGAATTTGAAGCTGAGAGTCGTGATTTCCCGATCTGAGTGGTTTCTTTGATCTATTTTTAAATTTTGGAAGCGGATAGTACTATGAAAATGAGATATCAATTTTTTGTGTTTAGCTGAAATGTTATGTAAAAAAGAAAACTTGGAGCTGGGTTCAGAACGAACAAGTTTGTAGAGGTTTTGGGCAATGAAATGTGGTTTCTGAGGTGACAACGTCCTCATTCTTGAACCTTGGTTTTGTCTAATGTACTATTTGAGTATCATATCAATTCAGCTCATTGAGCGGTACGAATCATCTAGACCAGACTAAAAAAATTGACATTGCAAAAATTGGATAAAATAGGAGAATCCGTTTCGATTGGGAATATAATATCAAAAATCCAATGTTCGAAAAAGTTGGAGGATCTGTCTGGTTTTCTTTTAACGCGTCATTTATGGAGTGGGAATGTTGGCTGCTCTTCGGTTACTGTACTCTACTAGTCTTTCTAGTATTTTTCTCGAGGAAACCTAATGAATTGTACATATAGCGTATATATCAACTACTGATATACTATACCAACTCTTGGTAAGCAGCAAATCTTTGACAACCTCATTTTTAGCAGCGATAGTTTGTCAAGTACCAGTTCCTTGACACGATTTCGTAGACTCCTCGAAACATGCGACTAGTCTCCTCGAACTCTCAGATTTGTTTTCCTTTTTCACCCAGCTCCAAATACTTTTTTTTCAAATAAAGAGAATTTGTTTCAACTTTTTCTTTTTTTCGAAAAAATGAAAAACATTCAATTATCTTGAACATGGGTGAGCCTTCTGCATGAGCGGCGGTGCTCATTTGGGCGGAGCTCTTACGGAGCCTGTCACGAAAAAGAACTTCATTGTTTCATCTCATTATCTTTGTTCTGCCCTGCCTTTTTTTTTGCAAAAATGGACAAAATTCAATTAACCCGCACATGGGCGATCCTTCTGCATGAGCGGCGGTGCTCATTTGGGCGGAGCTTTTTCTTTTTTTCGAGCCGTTGCATATTTGAAATCGGGCTACTGTAGTTTGGCTTCGAATTTGAAGCCAAGAGTGGTGATTTTCCGACCTGGGTGGCTTTTTTATCTAATAATTTTTTGAAACTAAGTGTAGAGTAGTTTTAAAAATCATAAATAAATTTTTGGGGTTGAGCTGAATTTCGGAGACGTGATTTTCACATAACATTTGAATTTCTGAATTTTCTCTATTTTGGAACTATGTACATCCTTCTCCTTCAAATTTTGGTTTTCAATGTTCAGATCTATCAGCCTTCTTTCAGCCAATACAACATTTTTTTCCAGAACAATGAATTTCATCGTCACCTCATTGTATCTTATCTCCATTATGGACACACTCATTTGCCACCCTGTCAACTTCGAACAATCAGTAAGTTAAAACACATTTTCAAGTCCCAACCTCCCATATTTCCCAAATTTAGACACCTCTCCCTGCACCATCTGAAAAACAGAATGGAACGGACCTTGCAATTTTAGCAAGTTTCGTTGTGAATAGTGCTGTTAGATTCTCGGATAGAATCAATGATCTTAGGTTAGTTTTCTATCTAGATTTTTTTTGAATTGTAGAATTTTTTTCAGAAGAGAAAAAGGTTTGAACACACTGACTAAGGAGAAGTTAGTGCGTATCAGTCTGGAAAGACATCCAGAATTACTACGAACAGTCAACCAGAAATACATCAACTTCATGAATAGTCAATAATTCTCTAGGTATCAATTACTCCTCATCGTTTTTTTTTGTTTGAATTATCGTATATGTAGATTATCTAATGTTGTTTCCAGTTACCTCTATCGAAAATTTCATTACCTCTTATGCGTTTGTTATCTTTCTGTCCTTTGTTTTTAATAGTCACAATTTTTTGTTTTTAAAGTCATAAATGTTTGTCAGTTAAAGAATGTAAAACTTATTATAAATCGTTGGGGTATACCCTAATTTGGACCAGGAAGAGTACAACAAAATGAAATCCGCCAGATGCATGTATACGTAGTGTTTTATTTGGACTCATACATGTCTGGCTCCGAAGTGCGCGAAGCCCAGTCACATAAATTGTAGCATCAAATTTTGAACTGTAATTCAATATAAGTTATGGCTGAGACTAAAAGTGATTCTCTCGATTCTGGGAAAAAATATATATTCAAATATTAAATCGAAAAAAAGAATATTTCTCATAGAGAGAAAAATTGTCAATTTTTAGATGACCATGTTTCTTTTGGTGAAGTTCAGCTAATTTTCAAACAAAAAGTACAAAACTAGATGAAAAACAATATTTTTTTCAAATTTGGTGTTTTTTAACCGTTCGCGTTCTCAAATAATGGTTTTTTAAATAAATGGTTTTCTTTTAAAAAAAGGGGCACTGGTAATTAGCAAAAAAAAAGTGGAAAAAAAATTGAGAAATCATTGAAGGAAGAAAAAATCGTCATTATAAAGATTTCACCAAAAAATTTACGATTATTTAAAAAAAAAAGTAATAGCATTTTTTCATCCGTCTATCACAAAGTTTCTTAGGTTTTTCGGTGAGTAAATCTTAGGATTGATTTTCATACATCTAGAATCAACGGATAGCAAAACCAACAATAGATTACAAAAACGCAACATGGAAGCCGGTCTTTTTCTTCTCAACCTTTTTTCCCCTTCCTGTTCTCCGTGGTACAGCTGGATAAGTTTCACCCTGTTTGAGTCTTGAATTTTGACTTTTCTGAGGTGTACAAATCCCATTGTCTTCCGTTACCTGAATATTTTATCATATTTTTTGGAACATTATTAAAATTACTAACCATTCTAACGGCTTCACTAGATGGTTCAATTTCTCGAATTCTCCAATGCAAAGTTCGAAGAGTAGTTGATTTTTGAGCATTCAGAGCAATGATGGCTTCATCCTCTACAATATCGTCAATTACGATATGAACGTTCGGGAATAGTTCGCAAAAATCCGATCCAAGAATTCAAGTTGGTTGCAGGACGACCCATTCTAAAAATTGGCTTAAAAAGATATGAAATGAGAGAGGGCTTGTGCGGAATTGTCTAACTTTATCACTTTTTTAAGACTGAAATAGTTGGAAATGCAGTTGATTAGCTGAATTTTTACTTGTTCGAGTATGAATCTGCTGTGTGAGAAAAATCTGAAGTTTTTCGACAAGACATACATCATTTTATGGATTTTTGCACGCTGAGCAACCTTCTGTCGTTCATTTTTGCAAAAAGAATACTCTACTGCACAATTTTCAGGCCTAAAGTTCACACTGAAAATACAAAAAATTATCGAAAACTCAATGTTTGTCGAACTTTACGGAGAACCAGCTTCAATAAAAGTTTATTCAAAAGATAATTATTAATTTTTTGTTTAAATTCATCGAATAAAGTTGTTCAATTATTGAAAAAGTTGTTCTAAAAAATGCAGAGGTTTTTTTTTAAAATCATTATTTGTATACAATAATCGTTATTTCTGTGGATTATCAAAATGTACCAGAGCTGTTTCGAAAAAGTTTTCGTTTATTTTTTCGGAAAAAAAGCCTTTTCTACAAGCAGAAAAAATTATTCAAAAACCGTATTGTTTGAACACTGAGGAATCAAATGTTTCAGAAAAAACTACCCATTTTTCAACATGATTCATAGAGATTTATATCGTAAAACAATTTCGGGTTAACATTGATATACATAATTCTTTTGAGATTTCAATTTTTTTCAAAAACTTCAGTTGAAATCATTTTTTAGTTCTGTTATTGTTTTGGTGTATCTCGGATCGTATCTTTGCAAATATCTTTGCAAATTATATTTCTGCAAAATTCCAATAAAAATCGTATAAATCGTGACATTTTCAAAATTAATTTAATGGCCCATTATCAATTATCCAAATGTCATTCGAAAGGGGGAAACAAAAAACAACACCATATAAAAGCGGCTCCAAAAACATTAGAAATGAAACGGGAACATGAATTCCTGGATATTTCTGACCAGTTTTCTGGTTCTTTTATTCCTATGCCCCTCGGTTTCTAGATTACTTGGTCCTGATGCTGTTCCTGAAGCTGACCCAAAACCTATACCGTTCTCAACATCAGAAGAATCAAACTCTAACGAAGAAACAACCTCTACCGAACAAAAACCTACTAAAGAATCAAACCCTACCGAACCTCCAACAAAACCAACTGATGGCAATGGTCAAACAACCCAAAAAAGAAGATATTGCTTAACTAAAGATCAATATGGATTGTGTGAAAATCGGAAAGACTGCACTGAATGGAGCGATCTTGATTATTTGGACTACAGAGCACTGTTCCGATCATTGTCAATATTACGATTGGGTAATTGGTTCACATACTACTCGAGAGGAAACGAAACTATTTTCACAGTTATGAATGCAAAGGACCTTGGTTACTATTGTAGGGCACACATGTGAGTTGTCGACTGTTTTGTTTGCATTTTTCAAACTTGATGTTTTACAGCCCTCGTGGCGAAGATATGGAGGATATATCCGAGATTCGATGCTCTTCACTTGGGTTAACAGACAGAAACCAGCAAGTCAATGAATATTGTCAATCGGATGAATTCACTTGGCCAAAGTTTGTCAGACTTTACGGAGAACCAGCTTCAATTACTGTTCATTCAAAGAATAATTATTAATTTTTTGTTTGAATTCATCAAATAAAGTTCTGCATATTCAAAAGTTGTTTTTTTATAAAAGAAAAAAGTACATATCAGCCTATTTTTATTGGAAGAGTTGGCCACGTCAGAGGAACAATTTTGTTTGATCCCCGTGTGTTTGAGCAAAACATACTCAACGTTTTGGAGAATAGTCAAAATCAAAAAAGTTGCTTCCCTTTTCCACTAGGAATCGAAAAAGCACTCATAAGTTCTACACAACTCATACTATTTTTTGAATTTTCAAATACATCAATCCTACATATATTTTCTCGCGAAACACACAAATTCACCAAGAAAGCAAATATTTCCATTACAGCACTTTCAGCAATTTTTCAGTTTTTGATAAAAATGAATATTCTGAGACTATTTTTCACCCTTGATACCTTTAGATAAACCCCAGCCCTCAAAACTGCTTCTTTACAGGGTTTTTCTGCTGAAATTCCAGCCTCAGGAGCATCGTTCCGCAAAAATTAACGACAGGAGGTTGCTCAGCGTCAAAAAATCAATCGAATGGTATAAATCTCATCGAAAGTGTTCACATTTTTTTGAGAAAAAAGTACTCACCTCATAATTAATGTTATCAAATTCTTACAATCCTCAAGAGAAGCGGTTATTTTCCTTAAGTTACACTGTTTCAAAATAAAGCTGTTGTTAAATTTAGACGTTTAGTGTTGTGAGAAGTTCGGCAAAATTGAACTATTTCTCAATTAAAAAAGCGCAAGATTAGGGGAAAAATAAAGAAAATTTTATAAACAAAAAAACGAGCATTTTGATGTGAGAAATTCATGCAAACAATATTTTTCTGCATTTCATATTGCACCTGGTTTTGTGAGTTCCAAAAATTTAATGTAATATCCATATTACGAGATACGGAGAAGAGGAGGGTTCTGGGATGACCAGGAAAATTATATGGTTGACCTCACAAAAAATAATAAGTTAGACGTGAAGGATTATCTCCGGATGTACCTGTCAGGTACCTTTTTTTTTGAAAGCAGAAAAGAGTTGTGGTATAGACAAAGAGCAATTTTCAAAGACCCATCAGGATTGGAAAATTATTAGCTATTATTAAAAAAAGCGAAATTACTAACAAATCATTCAGAGAAATAACCTGATTGATGATTTTTTCCGGATATTGCCTCAAGGGTTGATAGCTTATGAGTATACTATGAAAAAGGAAACAAGCAAAGCGGCAAAAGAGGAAATTGAGAAAATCATGCCTTCAAGCAAATACTTTTAGACTTATGCCCTGATCTCATTACTCATACACACCTGCAACGAGAAAACAGAACGATTATACAAATGAAATATTTGATATCGTGAAGAAAACCTGATTGTATCTGATATGCTGTCGATTGGGTGTTTCTAAATGTCGACAGTGTCTACTGATTTTCGATGACGTATGTTAATTTAGCTTCAGAACAGGAAGAGTCGTAAGAAACATCAATATCGAACTTGAGTATCATTGAAAGTTTGAATTGTATACTATACAACTCCATATTAAAATCAAAATTCATAGGATAAATGTAAAATTAGAGAAGTTGCAAACGAAAAATATTTATAAACATTTGATGATCGAAAAAACTATATTGTGTTACACATATTGAAAATGGGCTTGATGTTTTTGTGAAATATAAACAAAAATGAAAAATCTCCAAGTGTTTACAAAACAGCGGGAGAGACATTTTTTAACTCATGGAAACAGGAAACCAGTTAAAATTTCTTGAATTCTCGCATATTTGAGACTTAACGAATCTTCGGGCTTTCTTGGGTCAATTCCGAGAACTTTCAAAAAACATATTTAAATATGGTTCGCCATGCGTGTTTATCAGAAAATTAGAGAACCGGGACGTTTTTCGTATGTATGTACAACTATTTTTTTCCGTTCAAACCATTCGTGCAAAAATTTTTCTAGCTCAAACGCGATTACAAATTCTCCCAATTTAGATCGATACTGATAGCAAGTATCGCTTGAAAACTTTCTACCCTCAATGCGAAACACTCACAAATTTTCCCATCGGATCAATCCCAAACTCCACTCAAAATTGACACATTACCATCGAGAATAATATACTTTGCGCATCACTTCGTCGAATTTAATAATACTCGCCAGTGGTAGACCTCAAACCGTTGTTCATATCGACTTTAAGCTCAAGAGTAGCTTCACATCATAGCTTGTTGTTAGCCAATTCTCAACCAAAAATCGAAAATCACTGATCCGTCTCGCAAAGTTGATTTTCCCTCCAATTTCAGCTCACCATTCACATTTGCCACGCACAATCCAACTCCGTATGCTGGTTCTTAAATCTTCTGTAACTATAAAATTTGAAATTAAAACTAACAAACGAAATCCGCCCAAAAACTCGACAGACATTGCATGGCCTCTTCCCGGTGCTTATCTCATAAATAACCAGTAATGTCATAGACAATATCACCAAAGGCTAGTCACATTCTCTATATTTACGAGAGTAGCTCAGTGGTGGATCTCCTATGACACACTGTCATTCGAAAAAGTCGCAGACTTGTCGATATAACGATAATCCTCCTTGATTGATCCGATCAATAAACGTAGTTGCATATATCACCGTATGTATTCTAGATAGATCGACTAAGTGCTGATTTCATAACCATGTACTCTTCTTTCGATATTTCCAGAATTCTCACGAAAAATCTTACCAAAATGACATAGTTTCACCAAACTTCTCCAGCCATCTCGCATATTCTCACATCGACCAATAATATGCCTGAAAAAGTTCAAAATAACTCACATTTTGCTTGACACTGCCAGAATAACGCTTTAGCTGGTAGATGAATGAATAATATTTCAGAATATTGAACGAACAAGCTAAAATTGTGAAATAAAATGAGTAATGAGGACTAAAGCTGTTCGTGGCCTAGAAAACCAACACTAAAAACAGGGCAAACGTAAAAAGGAGTGTTGTTGAACGGGGGTTTTTTTTTCTTTCAGCACTCTCTCGAAAATTTCAAAAAAGAACAATGTACTCTGCTAACTGTTCCCATTGTGCTGAAACCCGAAATATAACAAAAAACGAAGTTCGGAAGATGTATAAATATTTGGAATCGCTTCAACTAGTAGTAATATATTTATGATTAGAAAGTGAGGTGTTTGTGTGTGTCAACACAGCGACGAACAAGTGCACACATTTTTGCAAGAGCGGCGTGGTGGCGTTCGATTATTTTTTGTGTGTGCTTTCAATGAACAACAACAACAACGAACAACAACAACAACAAGCAACGACTTCAGAATGGATACAATTCAGACTATACAACGTATCGGCGGCCACCATTTGAGACACCCAAACCATTAGTCAGACCGAATTTCTTGAACTATCCCGGAAGTCGAAGTCATACACCAAATGGTGTCACCAACAGTCACACCATCAACAATAATAATTACGCCACCGCGTTGGCGAAAACCGTCTCAGAGATTCGAG
>LR549239.1:75423-116026 GCA_900536415.3 Caenorhabditis sp. 38 MB-2015 | reverse complement strand
ACTGTAGCATTTTAATGCTACTAAATTTAACTACAACTCATATTTCAACTGTTATATTACTCAAACGGGTTTTCACAAATTTAACTAATCTATGTATATTCAGTAGTGTTAGATTTTATATATTTTTTACGACTATTTTTATCGCCTGACAACTCCAAAACAGTGTGTAGTGTTAGTTTCTTGCTCCGTCTATCTCTAATATCTATGCTAAGCCACATTCTAAACTTTTCATTTTGTTTCTTTGATTATCAGCAACTGGTGAGCACGAGCAGTTTTCCCGAATCTAAATAATCTATATTCAGTCGTATTAGACGCCATACTTAACTTTGTTCATTTACTCATAAAGAACATTAATCCTTGTTCACCTTCCAATACACATGAAACCAACATATTTTCTTCCCAAAAACCTGACACCAGTTATTGCTTCCTACCGTAATAGTTTCCCAAAAAGGGCATTCTGACAATATTCGTCTCTAGCTCCGCCCATCTCTCGATACTGTGCCAAACCATATTCTCTACTTTTCATTCTACTTTTTCTCTCATCGAGAACTGGTGAGCTATCATCGGAGCTCCTGACTCATTTTGTTATTATGTACTATTTTTTCTTGTACTTGATTTTTCATATAGTTTATTTCTCTTATACTGTTGACCGTTATTGTACGCACGACATGTGCAATGAAAAACAGCAATTTGCTAGACTAAAAACGTTTATTTTCCTTACACGTAAATTTGGAGCTTAAGGCTCTTGACTGTATAGTTTTCCAACTCCTTTCATTATGTTTCAAAAAAAAGTAAGGAATACTCAACAGGTGGTTCCAATTTAGAAAATTCTGGCACATTGACAAAATTTAAAAAATTATCCTGGTGCTTTTTGTTTAAGTCTCGTTTCCACAAAAAAGTCCTGATCAACATAGGTATCTATAATAATAACTACTATTTCTCTTTTATATCTATAATAATAACTACTATTTCTCTTTTATATCTATAATAATAACTACTATTTCTCTTTTTCATCTACCATCTTCACACATTTTCTTCCCAAAAGCTTACATTTGTTATTGCTCCCTACCATAATAATCTCTCAAATAGAGCACTCTAGAATCCGTACCTTGTCCCACCAAACCATCATCATTACTCATTCATTCTACCTTTTTTGGTTATTGAGCTCTCCTTGGAGGTCCGGTCTCGTATACTATTTCTTAAAAGTTTTTTGCACGATTCACGAAAGTCGATCCCTTAATCAAATTCCATTAAAAACTAATTTCAACACAAATATGTATATACTTATTTATAATTCATAACACCTCAGTTTTTCTCTATTCGGATTTTTTACCAATCTTTGTCTGAATCAACAACCCATTCTTATTTTTTTGAATATTCATTAATTAATGATTATTAACCCACACCAATCTATTCAAATTTCTAGAAAAGAAATGCATTCGATCAAAGAACTCACCAACATGACTGGCCAACAGGAATCCGATGTGATTCAAGTAAGAATTTTTTCAATAGACTTTGAGCTTTTAGTTTAGGTTCTAGAAATTCTCTAAACAATTCACTTTCTTTCAGAAAACACCTACAGAAAAACAAATTCCGCCGACTCAGAAGGCCCAAATAATTCTAACAGAAGAGGAGCAGGAGTTTTTTAAAAAATTGAATGCCTGGTGAGATTTCTTAGTGAAGTCCACATGTTTTAAATTTTGTTGAATAAAAAGTTATTGTATCAGAATCGTTTCGTATTTTTAGTGTTTTCTTAAAAACTGAAATATGTGCACGCAATAAAAAAATGCGGAATATATATTCCGCCGAAAAACTCTGGTTTTTTTTAAACATGCCCTTGTTAAACATGTTCCCAATGCTCTAGAACCTCAATTGATAAATAAAAACAATAACGCAGAGTTCATCAACTCGCAAATATCCGGATTTTATTTCAACAAACATTTGAGAAACAAGTTCATATGCTTGGAGGATAAGCTGGAATTACAAAAATACTCTTTTCCAATCTAGTAGTCACACCGACTCCGTTATTCTTCTTCAGAAATCTAAACGTATGTTCTCGATACGGTTTTTGTAGCAAAATCAATGCAATTCCAGATACTAATCCATGAGAGCAGTTCATCAAAACTGTTATATTATTGAGAAGTTGACTGTTGTAACCGGAAGAAAACATAAAAATCATTATTGCGATTGGAATGACAAAGCTTATCAATGGAATTTGAAGTTGAATAGTCAGTACATACAAGAGTGTCACTTGCATTTTCCGAGTTTTCTCTGAAACACGGCTAGATGGAGATATGACTAGATAGTAAACAGTGGAAAAGGCAAAGTAATGAGCATGGATAGTTGCAAAAATACCAACTGATCCTATACATATTCCAAAGAATAAAATATTGTTTGTGACAGCTGATGCGGTAGATTCAAAATACTCTGGAGGTGCGCAAGGATATAATTTTAGATAGTCAAGTTTCAAAGCGTTGTTATCAAAATTTTCTCGAAAAGGAAGGCTAAGAATTATAGCTCCAAATAGGTATATAATCACATAATAAATAATCAATGAAGATGTTTTGGTTAACCGATGAGGAATAAATGAAATTGCGCTGTGTCGATTTTGAAAAATGGCAATAATTGAGACACCAACTACTGTAACAAAACAATTTTTCCGGGTTGAAATTGGAGAAAGTGCTCACAATAAACATTATGTTGACCAATATAAATCTGGAGTTTGAATGGGACGCCCAAGTTGGTCAACAGTCCATAACAAGCTACGACAGAGGTCGGCAGATAGAATATTAATGTTAAAAGATAGTTCATAGTCAAGTCCATTGCCATACTTCTGAAACCAGTATGAATGTTTAGAATAGTTTTCAAATTTGAATAACTTACACGAATTGTAAATTTAACATGACCAATTTGACACCATTCATTTGTTGTGGGGTGACAGACCAGATTAAATAGATACAATAAATATTCAAAGGTATACAGAGTATTGTCAAAAGATGTTGTGCTCCAGTTACAAATTCCTTTGTCTCGAACAAGTTTGTCATTTTTGGACAATTTGTGTAGTTTATAGCAAGGTACAGTTCCATAATTGAAGAACTCTAAAATTAAAGGTGGGCTGCAAAGTAATTCAAAAATGTTTTCCTTAAAAGTGCGTCGTTCTACATTAAAATCTGCAAACACCTAACATTAGCAATTTGTGAGTATGTTTTGAAAACAATGAGAGAAAAAAGATAATACATTTCAATAAAGCGAACATAACCCATTGAGACACAGTGGACACAGGTTTCTATTTTGCTTTGTTTGGTGATCCCACACCAAATTTTCTTGAATTTTTCAGTGAATCGGATTATTCTAATGAAAACACGAACTTTTTTCCAAATAAAACATGCAATTATGTCGCAGTCCTCCTTTAAAGCAACACACTAATTTAAAATGGATACCAAAAAAAATCGACAAAATCTATTGGAAATTGAAGTTAACACTATCAATATCCCAAAATGTGGGTTTCAGCCATTTGAATTTTACACTAAGAGATCACAAGTTTCAAAAAAATGAGTTTATTTAAAATAAATTCACATGAATTTTTCTGGATTAGAGAATTGAAATTTGTATAGCGATAAGAGAGAAAAAAGTTTTTATCGTGCAAAAACAAATAATTCATATTTTTGAGACTTTTCGGTGAAAAATC
Organism: Caenorhabditis sp. 38 MB-2015; assembly: GCA_900536415.3. Taxonomy (NCBI): domain Eukaryota; kingdom Metazoa; phylum Nematoda; class Chromadorea; order Rhabditida; family Rhabditidae; genus Caenorhabditis; species Caenorhabditis quiockensis. The sequence continues at coordinate 112,338 of LR549239.1, read as the reverse complement.
CTTTGAGGATCTTTTAAAAAATAAAGAACGTGTTTTTTCATTTAAGAAAAGCTTGCCAACTCACTTCCCCCTATCGTTCACTTCAGTTTTCAATAGTTTCTTGCGAATTTAGCTTACAATTGGGCTGTTGCTTTGAAGAAAATCAGTACCTTTAACTGACCCTCTGTTTTTTTTTTGTTAAACTGAAGTTTATCACCTAAGTACCTACTCTTCCAATTCTAAAAAAAAAATGAAAATTTCATTTTCGACAAAAAATTTCGGAATAAAAAGAAAAAATATTATTTTTAAATTCGGATATTAATTGTTTTTTTGCCGCGTTTAATTCCTTCTAGTCGTAATTGTGAAAGTGTTTGCAGTGTCAACATGCGGCATATTATTTTGCGTGAAAGTATTTTTACTAATTTTCGAAAATAATTATTTTTTCAAATTTTTTATTTTGAAGATTAAAGAGAAAGACTCTCTTTGAAAAATTATCGATTTAAAATAAAAATTAGGTAAAACGTCTGGTAATTTTTTGAGAAAACGACCAAATAAACAGGTGATAATTCCATCTCTCAAATGAGAGAAAAAATCTGGTCTTCGGTGTTTTCTGAAATCGACTTGAGGTATCTTATCGTAATTCATCATTCTCCAAACGGAAGTATTTACCATGAAGTTTTTATATATGTTTTTTTCGGAAACAGTTTGTAACAAGTAACAGGTATGAAAAAAAAATTCGAAAATTGAGTACAAAATTGAGTACATTTTTTCTGTCACAAAATTCTGAGTGAGAAAAAAATCACCTGCCAACTGAGAACATAAGAAAAACAATATCCAAACATATTTTGCCAACACACCTAAGACATAACTTTCTTTTCTTAGCCTAGGATGCCTGAATGAACCTGATTTGTTGGTTACCTGTGGAAGAAAAAATTTCCACGAATTAAACGAAAAACGTGACTGAGGTTTTGCTGCCTTATCAAAATTTGAAAAATTATTTATCATCGAAAAAAAAAAAATAATTTCAATGTTCAACCATATTTTTCACGCTTCTTTGAGAATGCAGTTTGATTTTTTCAAGCCCCAAATTTTTTCCGATCTACTGAAATTGTTTTCTTCAATTTCTTCACAATAATGACTCCTCGTCGAAGCGATTTTTTTTCCAATGGTCTCCAAACTGAAATATTTAACAATATTCAATATCTTGTTTGCTAGATCAAAAACTATTTATACAATGAAAGAAATCAACAGATGCGAAATATATGTATACATACCAAATTGACCCTCCCAATCAGGAGTTCAAATCTTGATTTACAAAATTTTCACTGACAATTCTAGCAGTCTGAAAAATTAGTCCCGAATTTTTTCGGAATTTCGGGAACATTTAGGAATTTTTGTAACGAGGAAATTCGACTGGGTTCTTGGGCGTTTTTTTTTGTTTGAAATTGGGTAGAAAGGTAGAAAGAATAGAAAATCGTAAAGTTGCAAAATTGGAAGTCCAATAGTTTTTACTTCAAAAATTTCTAAGAAGTACTGAATGTTCTGAAAAATCCTACACTATTAAATTTTTTTTGGTTCCGAGCAGTTCAAATTTTAAACTCGGCTTCTTCCGAAATAACAGGTGGGAACTTTTTTGATGCCGAATCAATTTAGTTCCAAAAACAGTCGGAAATTTCGGAACGTTCCGGTTTTCGTTCGGCATAAGCCTGGTTACAACAACGCAACGCAAAAGTCGCTGAGCGCCGATGATAAGCAAAACAGATTGAAATTGACAAAGATGTTGTGCGTGTGGAGAAACCGTTTAGTGTTTTTCAGATTGTCTATCATTTTGAAAATTGGTGTTTCCTGATGTTCATTACTGATGTTCTCAGGTGAGAAATCATGTTCCGGGGTGGAAAATCTGTGAAAATAATAAGTTTTCAGTTTGATATCCTAGAGATCCACATAAGAACAAAAACCATCATGTCCCTTCAATCGAAATGGTATTTTCTTAAAATTAGGGATTGGACAGGTTTTTTTTTTTTTTTGGAAATATCTTACGATTTTTCGATGTTTGGACGCCTCATTATAACTAGGATAAATAGTTGCGATATCTGTGAAAAAGGGTCATTATACAAATCTTGGACTCTGTTATCTGTGAAGTCTAAAATCGAGTTCTACGGCTTTGGTGTCTCAATTCACTTTATTATCAGAATTATTGTTTAGAATAGACTCTCCATCTGTCTATAATTGTCATGAGATTTTATTGTGTCTAGTCATTTTTCGCAAAGCGAAGACAATAAAATTGTCTTCAATTTTATACACATCGAAGCTTCATGGGTGTTAGAGGGTCATGAAAATCAATGTGTAAAAATGAAAAAAAAAGGCGAACATCGTTTTGAAAATTCTTCTCAGCACAATCAGGACAAATTGTGTCAACACTCTGGCCACATACATTTTAATTGACGACTTTTTATTCGAAAATTCAGAGAAAATCTGGAACTACATTGTCGCACGGAGAAACAATGGCACCTTCAGATTTGTTTGCGCCAATTGCTAAGGATAGCCAAATGACCATGGGTTCTAGTGCCAACTCCGGTTTTGTCAAATGGTGAGACTGCTGCAACAAGTGATGGACAAACCACAATCGCCAAGGATAGTGTCATGAATGTTGATGAGAAGAAGTTAAAAGATTTGTGAGACTGGTTACTAGAGAAGTTTTTTGTATTATTCGATTTCTTTTTTTTCGGTGAATAAAGTGATTTTAAAAATGTGGAGAGAAACCCCGTGGACAACGAGAAAAAAGTTCACGTAAAAAATAAAAACATTTCATTTTTTTAAAACGTGTGTTGAGGTAATTCAAATCTTATTTCCCATCTGAAGTTCGAATGGCTGAAACTTATTTCGCTTAAAATGTTGTGATTTCATATTTTGGGATCTTGGTTTTAACAGTGTTAACTTCAATTTCCAATAGGTTTTGTTCATTTTCTTTGGTATCGATTTTTAGCTTCAGGTGTTGCTTTAAAATCGAGCTAAAGCGTCGAGGTGCATGAATGCATACTTGTTGTTAACAAAAATCAGTTGCTTACTTTGTTACGAGTTCTCGCTGTTCATTTCATGTCAAGAAACCCACGCTACCCAAAATGCGAATTATATCACATTATTTGTTGAATCTGTACCAACCGATCAAAAATCAAACATTTCTCGATCAACACTCTTGAGACATGAAAAACTGGGCAGATTCTAAATATAGAAGCTCTCACAGTTAACAATGAGAATCTTCTTCCAATATAAACTCGCTGCTTGTCTTCCATCTTCACAAAATGTTTCATCTAACAAGCCTTCTTTTCGTCTTCTCAATTCTCCACCCTTCTGAAAGCTACACCAAAGTCGACTTTTACTCGGTTTTTCAATGCAACATACCATATAGAGAATGGTGTGTGAAAGTATTCTACTTGGAGTGGGATTTTAAGTATGTCCACAAAACCGAGATCAACATTCGAAATCGTTTCAGAGATTACGAATTATTCGGACAATCCACTGTGCACTGTTTTAAGGGCAACACTTCAACACTGTTCCGTCACGAATACATTATTTATGAGTTCGATACTCTTACGGTAAGAAATTGAAAATCATTTATGAGGGGATTGAAGCATAATAATTTGAGCCCAATCACGAAGTTCAAGTTGGGGTTCGACACAATTGCCTATATGATGGGAGACCAATTGATCATGTGGCAAAAGAGATGGAAATTAATTGGAACGAGAAGTAAGTTACATTCTCTTTACGCTGGAAAATAATACTTTGAAGTTATAAAAACTTCACAACAGTGGTTGAAATAGATAACCAGGGTGAGGGCAATTGGCGTATGAATTTGCAATGGGATACGAACAGCTTCCAGACAATTCCATTCAGCAACTAACGGATTTATGTGTTTTTTTTTGTAATAAAATTTGCATTGGGGTAGATCGTGTTTCTAGACATGAAATGAACAGTGTTTCAGTTTTCATAGGACGATATCTGGTTTACAGTAGATAGTAACTGGAAAAAAAAATCCAAAATTTGGTAAAACCTCCGAGTCATAGCTAAATGCTCTACAGAGTGCTCAAACTTGATCAAACTACATGTATCAATATTGAGTAGCTTAGTATTCTGAAAAAAAAACTTTCAGAAGAAAAATTAGAACTTCCAGAAATGTACACAATAGTTCCAAAATTCATATTTTCACAGTAAACCTAAAAAACTGATTACTGGATGTTTTTAGCGTCTTAAGAGGATCTATAAAATGATACATAGTTTAGTCTCCATATTTTTGAAATCCGTTCACTTGTGGTTTCCGACTTTTGATTTCGGAACTTTTGGAAATCGTATCCGAGTTCTAAAACTGTTACAAAACTTCTTGTATAGAGGTCACAGAATAATATAAGGGTTCTAAAATGATATACCCATAAAAAGCCAAAGATCCGGAAACTTTTGTCGTGGTCAGAGATGGATTCAAGGGGATTCGAAGACAAATCTTCATCTTCAAACAGAGGTTTTCTCTACACTAGAATCTCTGTATGTTGGCTTCCTAGAGCTGAAGTTAATATTAAAACAACATTTTAAGTTTTTGGACCACTTTATGTACATTTTTTTTTAATTTGAGGACCCTTATATCATTCGGGATCTCTATACTAGGACAGAACCCAAAAAAACCAAAAAATTCCTTTTTAATTCGAGGTTCTAAAAGTTCCGAGATACTGATTTCTTAAGGTTGAACCTTATGAAAACCGGCAAAAATCGAGAGCATTTATATTTGGGCTGATTTGTCCCGGAAGGATTTGAAACATAATCTCTGTTCTCTGAACATTGAACAAAATAATCGACACATTTGATAGCGATAAAACGTGTCGTCATCATAAAATGTTTCAAATATCTAAATTTGGATCATCCCACAGTTAATTAGGAGGTCTTGTTTCATACAAAGAAAAAAATTGAAAATTCTGAAATTTCTTTGAAATTTTATTGTTTTCACGCAAAATTAGAGTGAGTTTTATCATTTTTCACGTTTTTGCTGACATAATTTTTGCACATTTTTCAAATTTTTTTTTTCTAGCGTTTCAGCCGTGTTTTCATGAAAAGTTAATATTTCCAGCATTCTTTTCATGTCAAAGAACCCTTTAATACTTCTATTTTACTGAAAACATAATAATTAGAAGAGATATTTCAAGTTTTCAGCGCAAACTCTGGGCTGAATTTTCAGCTTTCCTTGCGGAGTTAGATACAGGATGTTGACCAGCATGAAAAACTGGTTCGGATGATATAAGTCTCATTTCAAAGTCCGTTAACACCCTCATGTGGTTCCCTTGTCAGGTGAGAAATGTTGGGTTTTTTCAAGACTCGATTCTCATTTCGGAAAATGAGAGGTTCACGATATTTTTTTTTGCAAACTAAACGTGTCAGTTGTTATGAGACATTTTTTGAAAATTCGAAATGAACAAAAATATTGTTATGGATAGGAGTCGCGTGTATTTTCAAAATTTATATTGACTTGCCAGCTCTACAAGTATACAAATTTTAAGAAAAAGTTGAAAGTAACAGCTCGCGAACCTCCCTTGTGAGTCATCTTGAATAATCAACCTGAGCAGGCCAACCATGGCTTTTTGAACGTGAACCACTTTGAGGCAAACTTGAGACCAAAATACCTAACCCTGCTTCTACACTTGCAATATCTTTAACTTTCAGATTGTGAACCACTTTTTCAATTATCAATTGAAAGGTCTTTATGATTTTCGCAAAATCTTAAAATATCCATCATTGATTTGTTAAAATCGAGCTAAAGCGTCGAGGTGCATGAATGCATACTTCTTGTTAACAAAAATTAGTTGATTACTTTGTTACAAGTTCTCGCTGTTCATTTCATGTCAAAAAACCCATGCTACCCAAAAATGCAAAAATGCTTGCCGCTTGCCGCTTGCCGCTTGCCGCTTGCCTTCCATCTATGTCTGTATTAACGATCAACAATAAGAAATACTAAAAGTATGACGTGTTCTCTATTACGGACAAAAAATGATCACGAAAAGTTCAAAAATGACCGAGTTTGAGTCAAAAAACGAAAAAAGGCGGAAATCGTTTTGAAAATTCTTCTCAGCACAATCAGCACAAAATGTGTCAACACTCTGGCTACATACATTTTAATTGACGACTTTTTATTTGAAAATGTGGAGAGAAAACCCATGGACAACGAGAAAAAAGTTCACGTAAAAAATTTAAAAAAAATCATCTTTTTAAAACGTGTGTTTAGGAGGTAATTCAAATCTGATTTACCATGTTAAATTCGAATGGCTGAAACTCACTTTTCTTAAAATATTGTGATTTCATATTTTGGGATCCTTATTTTAACAGTTTTGACTCCAATTTCCAATAGGTTTTGTCAATTTTTTATATCGATTTTTAGCTTCAGGTGTTGCTTTAAAAAAATTCTACCCTAAAAAATTATTTTTCATGAAAATTATTAAAAAGAGATAAACTTGCCTATATATTATCTTACTCCTTCTTTTTTTGACCAACAGAAAATGACAAAAATGATCCGGTTCCTGAATTCAAAATTTTGTCTTTTGTAAGCATCCTTTTATGGCTTTGACAATATTCGAATGTTTTTACTATTATAAATACTTCTTTATGAAAACTACCAAAATCACAGGTAAAACTAAACATGAACATGAATCCAACTGTTCAACAGAAAAAAAAACACATGAATTTGCAACGAGTATAAGAGGAACATGTTATTTAACAAGAAAAGAACTGCTCCCTAGTGGGCGTTCTAACATTGACAACTGATACACTTCATAGCAATCCATTGGCACGAACTGGTTTGTGGATATTGCGATCTGCAAGAAGTTGGAATCTCTCAACAATTTTCAATCAATGTTTTTCATGATGAACTCGAAAATAAATACTGTTATCTAACAAGATAACCTTCTCAGATGACCGTCGAGTTTTCAGACGAGACTTATGTCATTCAATCAGTTTTTTGATGCTGATCAATATCCCGTACTTTCTTCTGCGTTTCTCGATTTCTAGTGCGTAAAAATCAGTGCGAAAGTTTTCATTACTAACATGAAGAACGTTTCAAAAATTATCAAAAATATAGAAATATAAGTTTATGTTGTGCTTCGAAGTAATTGTATATCGCGAACGTCGCTGGATAGTTTGTTTTGCATAAAAATGAAAAATTTCACTTTATCAGAAAAATGCAAATTTTCAGTTAAAGCAACACCTGAAGCTAAAATGCATGTCTGTATTAATGATCAACGATAACAAATATTAAAAGTATGACATGTTCTCTATTACGAACAAAAAAATGATCACGAAAAGTTCAAAAATGACCGAGTTTGAGTCAAAAAACGGAAAAAGGCGGAAATCGTTTTGAAAATTCTTCTCAGCACAATCAGCACAAAATGTGTCAACACTCTGGCCACATACATTTTAATTGACGACTTTTTATTTGAAAATGTGGAGAGAAACCACGTGGACAACGAGAACAAAGTTCACGTAAAAATAGAAAAAAAATTTCATATTTTTAAACCGTGTTGAGGAGGTAGTTCAAATCTGATTTCCCATGTGAAATTCGAATGGCTGAAACTCACTTCGCTTAAAATATCGGGATTTTATATTTTGGGATACTAATTTTAACATTGTTAACTTCAATTTCCAATAGGTTTTGTCGATTTTTTTATTAACGATTTTTAGCTTCAGGGGTTGCTTTAAAGATAAAAATAAAAAAATTTACGGAATTAATAAAATTATAAATATCGCGTGAAATTTTTCAGTTATCGTTTTTTTTTGCTGCATAATACCAAAAGTTCCTAGGCAAACTTCGCAGCTCAATTTCAATTCTTTGGAGTAAGATTGCTTGAGAAAAAACTAACCGTTATCTAGTAAGGAGCTAATCTCCCCATTTTCTCGTAAATCGATCGAATCTCCATAGTTAACTCCAAGTGAGATATAGATGAATCTGAGAAAAAAAGTATTTTGCTTTTTGAATTTGTTTCGGGTGAATATTTTACCTTTGTGGCACTGAAGATCCTACAACTTCTGCTGGTATCTTTACCGCTTTTGTGGTTGTTGAAGGTAGAGTAAAACATGAAGACAACATCGATTCAAATGTGCTTTCTTCGTGGGCACTTTCAGAAACTTGTGGTCTTTTTGAAACATTATTGGTTGACGAGGAAATTGAGCCAGAGCAATCAATGTTTTTCTGGACAATGATATCATCGTTCGTCGCTGTTTTCTTATGATGCTTCTTGATGTGTTGTTTGATGTTACCTGAATTCACCTTATTGTTTGTATGTTGTTGTAAAAGCTTGTCTTACCCTTTAGACGACTTGCTGTTCCACAAATTTTGCAGGCAAACGGTTTTGAGGGGGAGTGAGTTCCATGATGTTCATTGCGATTTGAACGAGATCGAAAAACCTTGCCGCATGTTTCGCAATGGTACTCTTTGTTGAACTTTCCGCCAATAACTGAAAAATAAAATTATGATTTTGAAAAGGTAATATTTTTTACATTGAAAGTTTGTAGCAATTCAGCTACTCTTCTGATAAATGTAATTTTTTAGTAGTAGTATGTACATACTTTAAAGCAACAATTAAAGGTGAAAATCGATATCAAACACAAAATCGACAAAACCTATTGGTAATTGAAGTTGACACTGATGAAATTAGGATCCCAAAATATGAAATCACAACATTTTAAGCGAAATCAGTTTCAGCCATTCGAATTTCACATGGGAAATCAGATTTGAACTACCTCCTCAACACGTTTTAAAAATATGAAATTGTTTTATTTTTTACGTCAACTTTTTTCTCGTTGTCCACGGGGTTTCTCTCCACATTTTTAAATAAAAAGTCGTCAATTAAAATGTATGTGGCCAAAGTGTTGACACATTTTGTGCTGATTGTGCTGAGAAGAATTTTCAAAACGATTTTGCGCATTCTTAGGTTATTTGACTCAAACTCGGTCATTTTTCAACTTTTCGTTATCATTTTTTTGTTCGTAATAAAGAACGCGTCATACTTTTACTATTTGTTATCGTTGCGCATCAATACCAAAATGAGTTTTAGTTTCAGGTGTTGCTTCAATTTCAGTAAAAGGGTGCCTGAAAGATTGAAGGGTTCCAAAATAGTATGAAGGGTGACAACCGGGTGGTCTAGTGTGAAAAAGAACCTTAGATAATTTATTTCGATCTGAAACTGCCAAGGAAAGTGTTTCAAAGTTCCCCAAATGTCAACTTGATAAAAGTTGATGGTTAAAAAAGCATTTTGTTTGTAAAATATTGAACTTTAACGTAAATTTATGTACAATTTGATGAAATGGAAATAAACTTCAAAATTTCATAAAAAACGAAACATTTTGAAAATTATCATGATCGCATTTAGTCGGGTTTTTAGACAAAAACAAAGAGCTCCTCTATATCATTTTGTAAAGCTTGGAATTTTGTGAAACTTCTAGTCATTCCAAAAATGTAGGTTCAGACAGTTCAAAAAAAATTTGAAATTAAAAGTAGAAAAATCAAAAGAAATTTCCAAAACACGGCGTGTTTTTCTTCACCTCGCCCTCCGCCATGAAAAAAATGGTGAGAGAAAAAGAGCGACAGGGTAGAGACGGAGAGGAAAAGGGGAGGTGGCGGCGGGAATTTGAATTTCAAATGGAAAACCCTAAAAAAAAACGAACAATTTTATGAGCGACGCGTGTTGCGTGTCTGTCAATAGAGCACGCTTTCTCTCCTCTCCCCTTTTTCTTCTCGTGCCGTTGCAGAGGAGGAAGGTATTTTTTTACACACCGTGAAAAAAAACCTGTCGAAATCAATTTTAAGAAAGTACCATCTTGATTAAAAGGACATAACAGTTTTTTTTCTGAAAATTTTGTGAGCCTGCTACAATTTCACGTTTCACATTCAGAAAAAAAGACCGATTTTTTTTTGGACTTCGAAAAAAAAACAAAAAATTGCCAATTGTTCACACGTATTACCACATTGATACGTGACATTTCATGACACCAACAAAATAAAAAAAAATCATGTATTTTCTGAATGTGAAGCGTGACATTGTAGCAGACCGGCATATTTTCAACAAAAATCATGATGTCCCTTTAATCAAAATGGTACTTTCTTAAATTTGGACCGGTTTTTCTCGGAAATTTCTCATATTTTTTTTAAACATTTGGATCCATTCATTGAAAAAAAAATAAGAAAAACTGACCGTTTTCCGATGAGACACTAACTTCTGTTGCTTTCGGTAAATCCAGACAGTTATCTAGGACCATTGAGCTGTAGAAAACTTTTTTCATTCAGTTTTGAACATTAAAAACCTACCTTTCTTGATATTGATCCATAGATTGATTACTCAAAGAAACACACTCCGAATCCGGCTTCTTTTGTGGGTTCTCATCTTTCTCTTGGGCTGCTTCTCTCGTTGTGGTTGTTAAGAAGTTACTCAAATGTGAATTTTGAATCCATTCCATATTGAAATTGTGCGTATTGTTGATATTATTAAGGACACCGAGTGTTTCACCATATTCACCATCCGAAGATAACGAATCATCGCTCTTGTTCGCAGATTTATCGATTTCTCCCTTGTGATGTCGAGCAATATGTTTCTTCAGGTTGCCTTAAAAATATGCATTTAAGAGGTTCTCAGTCAAAGTTACCTTTAAGCCGACATGATTTGTCGCAAAATTGGCAATGATGTAGCATAGTTCCCGTGTGAATAGAGGAGTGTTCGGAGAGATTCGATTGGTATTTGAAAGACTTTTCACAAATCTTGCACGTGAACCTCTGCAAAAATAATTTTTGTGAATTCACAGAAAATGTCTGAATCACTGATTACGTTCGCGAGCTCGCCGATTCAATTTTTCCCAAAACTCATACACTTATAGAGTTTGCCTTCCTGATCATCATGATGTATTTTTTATCCGGCAAAAATTAAGCTATTTAAAAAAATTTACAATTTCCACAGATGTAATAGTGAGTAAAGATACTTGGAATGGAGAATAAAACAACTTTCATCTTTCGTAAAAGTTCTCTACAAAAAATTCCGGATGATGAAAAAAATATCATTATGATCAAGAGATCGAAGAGATCGAACCAATTGAGTTTCAATTAATCCCCATCTCAACTTTCAACGAAAAGTGGTATACCTACTAATTTGAACCTCCTGATCAACATTCCGTTTTAAGATTGTCTCTTTCTAATAACACAAACTTTCGTTCAAGGCCTCGGACAAAAAAATTCATAGTTACCGATCTCACTGAATTGTTTTTTGGTGAAAGCTTCATGCATGGGCATCATGAACCACCACTTTATTTGCCCAGAAAACATTTCACCATTCTGGTGCGCGAGAGTGAAGATAAAACAAGGTGGATTTTAAAATGACCATAACTTTGCTGACAGTCAATATTTTTTCAAGTTCTTAACACCATTTTGACGTTCATATGTGTGTGTGTGTGTGTTCTTGTGTATTCGTGAAAATTAAATTGTCTTTTTCTTTACCTATTTCCCTTTATTTTTATCATTTTTTGATGAAAGTATGGTCACATATGTAGTTTTGGACTCTCTTTACGATGAACATAGTATTTTCATTGAAAAATCAAAAATAACGCAGATACAGACTGATTTTAGGACGCCTTTTTCAGGCTCAAAATTCGAAAAAATATTTACCAGCAATTTTTTTTTGAAAATAGTTCAAAATACGTTTAAAAAAATGTGAAAAGTTGTTTAAAACAGGTTAGAAACTGCGCAAACTCTTCCTAAGCTCAGAAAATTGATGTTTTCGAGACCTGTACTTAAAGTACTGTACTTAGGAGCAGAGATCCAAATTTGGTCCCAACATAAAAAATTTGCTCCTTGTTATGTACGTCAAAATGGTGTTAAGAACTTGAAAAATATTAACTGTGAGCAAAGTTATGGTCATTTGAAAATCTACCTTGTTTTATCTTCACTCTCGCGCACCAGAATGGTGAAATGTTTTGTGGGCAAATAAAGTGGTGGTTCATGATGCCCATGCATGGAGCTTTCACCAAAAAAAAAAATTCAGCCAGATCGGTAACTATGAATTTTTGTTTTGTCCGAGGCCTTTTGTCTTTTCATGAAAAAACTATCTTAACTTTTTTCCTTCGCTTTATTGAAAAAAGCTATAAACTCCAATGGGATTAACAGTGATGAAACTCCTTAAAAAATACACACAAAAAAAAATAATGTTCACGTTTTTTTTTAATTTGTTTTATTTTTGTCTTTTCTGCAAAGGAATTTAGCATTGTTTTGGTAATTTTTCGAATAATAAATTTTTAAGAGAGCCGAAGGAAAAAAAGTGATTATACGTTTTTGACCAGGAGGTCCAAATCCTTGTAAGTTGGAACCTGAGTCCATCCATTCAATCCAAGTAATGTAGTGAACTTGCCTAAGTCTATTCTTACCAACCCCCCCCCCCCTCTCCCCCTTCAGACAAAACTTATCTCCATATCTAACTCGGATGTTACCCTAACTCCCACTCAACCTACTCCGATTGTTACATATGTAGGTGGAGTTACGCAGACCACCCGAAACTAACCCGGTTCAACCTAACTTCAGCCTGGTCAATTTCCAATCTGATCCTAACTTGGAATTATCTTCTATCTTACAGGGACCATTTTTTGTGTAACCCACATCCAAAAAAAACAACAATACATACCCTGGCGACATGAACTATTTGTTGGTGTCGTTTCAATTTTTTGATACTCGCAAACTTCTTCAGACATTTCGGGCATGATAAATCATCAGAAGCCATGAGTGATTGTGTTGTAGATGAGGGTGAACGGAATGACAAAGTCTGAAAACATTTCACATAGATTGTAAGAAATGAGATTTTTAAAACAGAGTTATTTGAAAAAGTATAGAAGATAAGGAAATATCCGAAAAAAAACCGTGAAAAAACAGTTTTTGACTATAAAACAGTGTGAATTAAATTTTGAATGAAAAAATACTAAAATTGACCTACTGAAATATGCGTTTTGTTTTTGAACTTGAAAACATTTAAAATTTGAGGTCTGATTAGTTAGAATTAATTTAGATATCCCTTGTGATAACTAGCTTTCAAAAATGATTTCTAATCAAACTAGCCCGAGATCGTTTTCAGCGTGTCAAAATTATCAAAACCTATGAATTAAAATTCTATGAATATCCTTAGAAACATTTTGTAAAAATAATAAATACAAAAATAGAATGAAAACGTGCAAATTTACATTATTTTCTGCTCTTTTCCGTTTCGATTTGTTTTTTATTGTAAAAATGGACACTTTTGCAAATTTCTCGAAAAAATATCGTCACTTTACACTTTTTTTTCTTCTTTACACATTGCATAAGAAAATATACATAAAACGGTTCTAGACAGAAATAGATTAGGCTAACCCCGTATATTAGTCAGGATATTTTTATATACTATAAGAGTGAGACGTGCGGCACACTTCCATTTTTACACACAAAAGTATATATCTGGTGCATGACATATATATTACGGTAAGGAGAAAAAAGGGGACCCTCCTATGTTCTGGTGAAGAGTGTACTTGGTTCGATAAATTGATAATGTTGAATTAGGATTAAAAGAAAAATGCTCGTTTTGTTGCAAATTGTTTAGAACAGGAACACAGTATTACCAAATAGAATATTTCAGTGAAAAATGAAGACAAGGTTTAAAACATGATCCTATCCTAGTTTCGCGAAAAAAAAAGATTCTAGTTTTAATGTGCGTGAATTGTCACGATGAGTCAAAACCACAGATATAAGAGTGTACGAGACGCAGAGACCAGACGATACCAGCGAGGCGCTGAAGAGACGGTAGAGAAGTCGCAGAGCGGCCGCCGCCAAAACATAGCATGTAGCGAAACGCGTTAAATGTCGGTTGACCTGCTTGGATTTCGAAGAAAGAAACGAAAGTCAGTGGGTCAAGTTCGCTCCATAGAGACATTGTTTTCTCAGCGTCTCTTTCCTCCCATCTCTGTCGTTTTTCTATTGAGCTGACACATGGTTTCTTAATTTTGGCGAAAATAAAAATCGAACTTTCGTTTTATTAAGTTTCTAATTTTTGAATCCAAACACGTGAATCGTTTTTTCGAACCTTGTGGAATTCTTGAATCAACCAGATTGGCAAACCTTCACACTAGAACATAAAAAAGTTTCACATCCAAAAAAGAAAAAACGAAAGAATAAAATGAGAAACATGAAAACCGACGACAGAAAAAAAAGCAAAAACACAACAAGAATGCAAGCCACGCCCACATGGTATAGTGTACAAAAGAGAGAAAAAAGGCCGCGCGCTATATATCCTCTTTCGTCTAGCTCTCAGTCCTCAGCTTCAGATGAAGAAACGAAAAGAAGAAGAATTTTAGAGTTTCAAAAGAAAAAAAGAGAGGCAGGGCTAGGCTTAACGGAAAAAAGGAAACAGGCGGGTGACAGAAAAAAAGGGAGCACACGAGTATTGAGGCCACGCCCACATGGTAAATCGATGTACAGAAGAGAGAAGAGAAGGCTGGAGCAAGTATGCTTTTGCGGTACAATACATGTATCTTTTTTTTACTCATCAGCTTCAGACGTGCAGAGGGAAAAAAGAAAAAGTATTTCAGAGTTTGAAAAAAAGAAGTTGAGTACGTTTTTTTGAATTTTGTCACAAGATTTGAAAAATTCTAGATGCTTGATATAAAAACTCGAAAATATAGCCAGTTTCATGTTCGTTCAGAAAACGTCCGAATTTAAAGAAACACATCTGTCAAGGAGAAAAATATGAACAGATTGGGACATCTGCGATTCATGGAAAGGCACCGATGTTGTTACTTTGACATATGATACAGTGCTAGTGCACTTTTTACAGAATCATATTTAAAAAAAAAGAAAAAAAGTTGTTATATATTTAAACTATTTCAGACTCGCACAGAACTCCTAATACATTAAAATCATGAAGGTGATCCGAAGAGTTGAACGTTAGGTGATATTTGTATAGGAATATCAAATTTATAACATTTCACGGATGTTTGGTGATTTGTTTTCAGAGAAATTGTAAGTTTTTGGAGAATAGATGTATTACGAAATATCTATATTATGATTCATCCTATATGGTTTTCAAAAAACTGTTCACCACACAACAGGCAACGCCCTATTTTTTTGTAATGTGTATGATGAACGAACAGATGGATCTTTGGAAAATAAAAAAAATTACCAGCTTATTAGACTAAATCTTTATCCCCATATGATAATAATAATATGTATTCTTTTCTGTACCATTTTTTGGTTGCTAATCTTACAAAATTTGCAGTAAACTCAAAATTCTATTTCCAATAGCGTATGACTGGGGAGAACTAAAAAATATTTACAATGGACATTTCAGTGCCAACCTGAAGTTTTATACTGGGGTCACCTGGACCTTTCTAAAGTGGGCTGGGAGTAATGAGCTTATAAGGGAGGTTCACGAGCTTCTACTCTCAAGTTTTCCTCAAAATTTGCACACTCGAAGAGTTCGACCTCCTGATCATCATGATGTATTTTTTATCCGCTGGAAATTTTTGTGACAAAAGTTATGATTTTTCAGACGTTTGTCCACTACAATCTCTATAACAATTTTTGAGAAAATTTCTTGTTAGGGTCCCCATCCAATTAGACTTACATGAGAATTATAGTAACAGGCTCGAACCAGATGCTGATTTTCTTTGTTGTGCTGTGATGGACCGTATACTACCTGAAAATGGGATTTGAAAACATAATCTGCCTTTTTTCCAAAATCAGAATATTTTATAGACATTGAGACTTACTGTCGGATCAAAATTGTCAATTGAATTTGAATATGGTCTCCAAAACATAGGAAATCCATAACCAACACCATAATTCCGGATGCCTGAAATTGAATTCTGGAAATATTCTAAGATTATGACGTGACATATCCAATAGTAACTTCCAACCTGAAATGAATTTGGCATATTAGTAAAATCAACAAAATAAATTCCATAGACGAGCGGAAAATCCAAATAGTGTGAAAAAAAAATTGACAACCTTCTCTCTTCTCCTTCTCTCCTTTACAAAAATTTTGAATATGTGTACTCCTGAACAGAACACTAATTAGCTCTCTTCATTCTGGTATCTTTCAAAAAAGTTAATGAATGTACTATTCAATTAGCTATAGATGAGAGAAAGTTAGAGGAATGTTAACTGTTTGAGCTAAACACGCCGACAATGAGTGTTTAAAACAAAAAGTATACCATCATATAGAATTTAAATAGTTGTCATTATCAACATAGTAGTAAAATTGGAAAAAAAAAATATTTTGTAACCGGATATCTAAAGATGACCCAGACAAAATTAGTGGCGCAATAGAAGTATCTAAGAATGATTGGCATGTTTTATTATAGTTGGAGCAACAGATGCACAGATGAGCAAAGAGGTACCGTGGTTGAACGGGATGAGGTTAAACCCGGAGAACTCCGGAGAACTTATGAAAAATGTGACGGGAAAGTATTGTCGGAAAGAATTAGACCTTTGGAAAAGATCCTATGGCCTAGAAAATGTTGACAGTACATTTTCTCTCTCAAAAAGATCAAAAAGTTTTCGAGTATTATAAAATTATTTTTTTATTATCTCCGAAACCTTTTTTTTTGTAGCTTACTGTATTATAGTGGTAATCAAAAGTTTGCTCAAAATAGTTGGCCTCCTATTTTTCGCACAAGATAATGACCATTGCGCTTCAGTATTTTAAAGAGTTTAATCTGAAAAAATAAAAAAAACGTTTCTGAAAATTTTTATTCTCCGGTAAAATGTTACTTTCCTAGAGGCCTTCGTTTTATTAGCCTAAAACTAAATAAAAAACACATATTTCATCAAACACGTAGATAAAACCTCAGTATAACGGACGATACTGAAAAATTGGAGACGGTAACCAATTTTTTCTGATTCTTTACACTTTCAAAATAACCACTATGAGGTTCTACCAATGATCTCATAGGTCTCATCTTGTCGGAACAGTTCAATTAGGGAGTTCTTATAACCAGTTGGGTCACTCAAAATGGCATTTTTTCAAGACCTGGACGATATTGGCCAAAATTATTTGTCGTCCCAGCGTTGTTTTGTATTTATCAGTTCCGTGAGCCGTCCACGGCGAAAATAATAAAATCAATTTCTGTTGAATGGATTTTGTTAGTATAGTGATAAGTTAGCTACTGGTTGAGTTTGGTCAGATTTGGCCTCCTCCAATTATAGATATTACGTTTTCCGTGTATTTACGAAACACCGTGTAAACTTCTGCCGCACCCAGAAATCCTTGAAAGTGTATTAAAAAACCAAAAAATCAAGTTCTTCAAAACCATGAAATATGAGAATTCTAAATTCAGAAACTCTCACAGTTAATATCCTTCTTCAATATAAAACGTCTCCTCCTCTGTCTGTCTAGATTCATCACAGAATGTTTTGTTTCACCATTATTCTCACCATCTTCTCCGTTTTCCAATTATCTCAATCCATTCGGATCGACTTCACCACAATCCCAATTTGCACAACTTCCGACTATTGGTGTGTCAGAGCTTTTCATTTGCAGTATAATCTTTTGTATGTCAATGAGCATAAATGGCAGAACACATGATTCGTTTCAGAACCTATGACAACCTCGGAATAACAGATAAAGTTTGCTTCCATGGAACTGAATCACAAGTTTTCCGATATACCGCCTACATGGATAAAAGTGACCTTCCGTTGTATCGTGTAAGTACTCTTAATCTACATAAACAAATATTGAGAAGCAACATTCAAAATATTCTTTTTTCCAGTTCAAGTTTGAACTTTACGTTGGATTTCGTCACAATTGCACATCTGATCATAAACTTGTAGATTGGATAGCAAAGGAGCAATTTGTAGACGATGACGCCCCGTGAGCATGACTAAAACAAAAGTTCCAGGCAAAAATCCTGTGCAATTTTCAGCTATGCGAACATTATGACTGTGAAAGACATCTATGACAAAGGTGAAAGAATCGACTGGGATAAACTTGATAAAAACTGGTCATGGTTCAGAGGTTCATTTGGCAACTGTGGTATCGAACGAAAAAAGTATTACACTAATGAATAAATTTTCTCGCTCATTTTTTGAATGAATTTTTATTGGGAATAAAACGTAAAATAAAAGGCTCAGTGAAATTTTAAAGCAACATCCTGAGCTACGCCAACCTTATAAAACTGTTATTTGAATTTCTTCTACCCCTTAAATATCAAGAGCCGTTAACGTTAAACACGGGGCAAGTGGCACCTTGTTTATTTTTTCTTCACGTTTTTAGAAAAAAAAAGTCGTCAATTAAAATGTGTGTGACCAGCGTGTTGACACATTTTGCTATGGATGCTATGAAAAGAATTTTTAAAGTTATTTTTACTATTTTCGCGTATTTGACCCAAGCTTACAAGAGAGGTTCACGAGCTGTTACTTTCGGCTTCTTCTCAAAATTTGTATACTTATGATGTTCAGCCTCCTGATATTTTTTATCCGCCGGAAAATTTTGTGAATCATAACCATTTTGGAGGAAAAAATGAGGCATTTACCTTTGAGAAAATGTTCACGTGAGTACAAATTCATTTATTTGCTGTTCTGCCCTTATTTTATAACTTGTAATGGGAACATTTTCATAACTTTGTTCACAAAAATTTCCGGCGGATAAAAAATATACCATGATAGGAGGTCAAACTCTATAATTGTACCATTTTTTTTTTTGAAAATTTGGAATTAACAGCTCACGAACCTCCCATTTTTCAACTTTTTTCCAGTATTTGTTATTGTTGATGATTGTTACAGGTTTGTCTTCTAACTTAGGGTGTTTCTTTAAAATAACGAAGCATAAAAATGCTCCAACAATGAAACATTGCCAAAAAATATTGGACTCATGTATCAAGTTGTTTGATCCAAAAAGTCAAAAACCCGAGTTTCTTCAAAACCAGAGGATATATAGTTTAGAACCTTTTTTTTATTAAATACTCTGGAGAGAAATCCTTGAAAATGGTTTAAAAAACCAAACCGAAAAATCAAATTCATCAAAACCATAAAATGCGAGAAAATCCAAATTTAGAAACTCTCACAGTTTATATCCTTCTTCCATATAAAATTTCTCCCTGTCTGTCTGTCTACATTTATCACAAAATGTTCTATCTACTCACCCTCTTCTCCATTTTCCAATTATCTCATGGCCTCATGAAATTTGACTTCACCACATACCCAACATGCCAAAATATCACCGGAACTTGGTGTGTCAGAGCCTTTCACTTGCATTATCGTCTTTTGTAAGTAAAATGTACACTGCTCCATAAAAAAATTAAGGAATTTCTAAAAAATAACCTGTCCAAATTGATTTTAAGAAAGTACCATTTTTATCAAAGGGACATTATGGTTTTTGTTGAAAAGTTCGCCGGTCTGCTAAAATGTCACGGTTCACATATAGAAAAATAGGCCGATTTTTTTAGATTTAGAAAAAAACAAAAAAATCAATATTTGTTCACACGTTGACATTGATACGTGGCATTTTATGACACCAACAAAATTCAAAAAAATTTTCTTTTTTTTCTAACTGTGAACCGTTTAGCAGACCGGCGAATTTTTCAACAAAATCATTATGTCCCTTCAAAGGAAATCAATCCCTTTAACTTACCCCTTATTTTTCTTTCATTAAACTGAAGTTCGTCACCTAAATAACCATTCTTCCAATTCTCAAAAAATGAAAATTTCATTATCGACCAAAAAATTCGGAATAAAAAGAAAAAAAATATTATTTTTAAATTCGGAATTTAATTATTTTTTGCCGCGTTTAACTCCGTTTTGTCGTAGTTTTGCGTCAAAGTGTTTGCAGTGTCATCACGCGGCATATTATTTCACGTGAAAGTGTTTTTATTAATTTTTGAAAGAATTAATTTTTTCCGATTTTTTCATTTTGAAGACCAAAGTTTAAAGAGAAAGACTTCCTTTAATTCAAATGGTAATTTCTTAAAATCAATTTGGACCGTTTTTTCTGGAACTCACTTATAACTTTTTGACGTTCGGACGCCCATATAGGTTGCCCTTGAAATTTTTGCAAAAATCGAAAAATTGAAATTTAAAAAAAAAAAGTTGCTATTGTTGAAATATGTCGAATATAGATAAAAATGAGTACCTTATAGTTTTGTGGATTGAAAAAACTTTATCCTCATTCGGGATATTTACCAATAGCAACTTTATTTGAAAATTTCAATTTTTCGATTTTTGAAAATTCCAAAGTGAGGCTGTATGAGCTGAGATTAAGGCTCATAAACAAAGTGAGACTTATATGGAGTAAGAAATGGGCAAGAGAATAACATTTTTCAGGTCCTATGACAACTTGGGAGTGACTGATAAAGTTTGTTTCGATGGACCCGCTTCACCACGTTTTAGGTACACCTCCTATCTGACTAAAGATAACATTCCTTTTTATCGTGTAAGTATTTTTTATACAATAGTGATCGAAAGTTTACACTTTATTAATTTAACCGTCATAACTCGACTCAAAATAGTCCGTTAGGCTCCATATTTTGCGCAGTTGTGCCCAAGGTCATGAGAAATTTCCTCACAGGTCCTTATGGAATTTTATCAGAAAAAACAGGAATGTGAAACTTTTCAAACTTGAGAAAAAAATCCTGGTGACTTTTTCCTGGTTTTCTCGCAAATTACAAAGTTTTCAGATTATCCAAGAAGAACTTTGCAAAATATGTAGCCGATTGGACTATTTTGAACCAGGTTATGACGGTTTCACCGATATGGTGTAAACTTTTGATCACTACTTTACATAGTCACGTTTCATGATTAAAGACATTTTTCCGACCAAATATGTTTGGCCATGTTCTAAACATCCCCTTCTTTTTCAGTCCAAGTATGAAATTTATGTTGGAATTCGTCACAATTGCACATTTGATGGTGAATTGGTGGATTGGCTGGTAAAAGGGCAATCTGAGGATGCTGACGCCACGTGAGGCAAAAGCTCCAGGCGTACCTCCTTCTATAAATTTGTGATTTTCAGCTATGCGAACATTACTACAGAGGAAGACATTTATGATAAAGGTGAAAGAGGAATTAATAGACCACAAGATGAAGGTCAGAAATGGTTTTCGCCAATGTTTGGCAAAACTGGTGTCGAAAAAGAAAAGTTTTACACTAATGAATAAACTTTTTAATTTTTTAAGACATGAAGTTTTTATTGGGAATGAAGTTTGGAAGAAAAAATTAACATGGTCTCCTGATCATTGTGTGATGACTATAATAACGGTTTCAAAAAAATCATGAACCAACTAACTAGACACGGGTCATACCCGTATTCGTTAACTAGATAAAGTTAAAAATTTTCTATCAGCTCAAAAAAAAGGTCATACACAGAGACTGACCATACCGGTCTTTCACAAAACGGCTCGAGGGAAAATTGAACTCAGATTCGAACAGGGTCATGTCATGACTTGGGTCGGGTCGAGTCAAATCGGTTTTCAGTTTTTATTTAATGCATTTTTAATTAATTTAAAGGTGAGGTAAAGGGACTCGGCAAGTTGCTCTCAAATGAAAGAGCACATTTCTTAGGTTCTTAGGTCTCGAATACTAGACTTTTCGGTGAGAAATCCCTCGAGGTTTCCACCTTAAAAAATGTGTTCTTTCATTCAAAAGTAACTTGCCGAATCCCTTTACCCCACGTTTAAGGTTTTCAAAAGTGCTGAAAATCCTAGTCAACATTATAAAATCACATTTTATAACATTGGAGTAATAGAAACAAGTGATAAATGACAGAAAAGGAAAAAGTTGCATTTCTGGATCGTGGACAGCAAGGACGATTTATTATATAACAGATTTTCATCAAAAGCTGTTGATTTTGCTTCCTTTTCAATCAACTTCAATTTTTTTAAATAGTATACAATTTTTTTATATGATAAAACAACACATGGATAATATGAAAATTGGTGATCAATAAATTCTGAGCCCCTTATGTTTCAAATTTTTGGTATAACAGTGTTACAAAAACTAGACAAATTCTAAATTTAGAAACTCCCACAGTTTATATGAGAATCTTTGTTCAATATAAACTCGCCCTCTGTCTATGTATATTCATCACAAAATGATCCATCTAACCAGCCTTCCAGCCATACTCTCCGTTTTCCAACTATCTCAAGGTCTTACTGAATTCCACTTTTCCTCAACTGCTATTTGCCAAAATTTCACCGGTTTTTGGTGTGTCAAAGCTTATCATCTACAGCGTGATACTTTGTAAGTTTAACAAAAAACGTGAATATTCAAAATTTGATTGAATCTCAGCACCTATGATGACTTGGGAGTGTCGGAACCTGTTTGTTTTAATGGACCCGCTTCTACAACATTCAAAAATATCGCCTACTTGTCTAGAAATGACAAACCTTATTATCGTGTAAGTCTGTTTTTTTAATGTGCTCTTTTGTTTGAGACCACAGGTTCAACAGAGTGCTCGTAAAATCTAAGAAATGTGGACAAAAAAGTGTTTAGACCGATTTCAACATTCACGTTGGCTTTCGTCATAATTGCACATTTGATGGTGACCCGATAGACTACGAAATCAGAATAAAATACGTGAACCCTTGGAGCGAGTAAGTTGAAAACTGAAACTCTAATTATGATTCTCTCTCAGGTATGAAAACATTAAGACTATTGCAGTCATCGACAATAAAGGTTGGAATCACGATTGGTTGAAATGGGCGCCGACTTGGAAGCCTTTGAAGTTTGAGGTCGAATACTTCACCGGTACCAATATTGAAGCAGAAAAGTTTTACATTGAAGAATGAATTTTTTTGGTTTTGAATGAAAATGGAGGGCTCTTCGTAAGAATTAAATTAAAAGTACGTTTTTGGTGGTTTCAGTTCAAGTTGAATGTTCTGGAAATGTGGTTAAGTCTATGTCGAAAAGGAAACATCCGGAAAACGGAAATTGTCACAGTACGGGTACCTATGCCATAGGGTAACTTGTGATCTTGATCATTTCTCGAACATTAATTTTATGTTTAAATAAAAGTGTATGCAGAAATTGTTACATCCTGTGATGATGCACGAAAAAATTCACGCGACTAATAATAATAATAATAATGAAATGCTATATCCCTGTTTCAAAATTTTCAGCGAAAATGAATGATCTAGGATTCTTCATCATACTTCAATACACTATATTAGGTTGTTAACTAAGAAATGAGGATTTTCTTTGTTCACTTATAACTTTGGTGTAATGAAAGGTTTTTCAAAACGGTTTTGTTTGTTAGAAAGAGCGTTTTATTGCGCATCTTTTGATATATTATATGTTTATTTTTTATCCGTTTTGAACACGCAAAATTGTTTAGAGAATGTGTGACGAAAAATATCGAGCACGAGCCTGCATTTGGTACGATTTCAAGCAAGGCAAATCGGCTGCGGAATCTCATCGTGTTATGTGTGCTGTATTCGGGGAAAACGCTCTTTCTGAAAGCCAATGTGAGAAATGGTTCCGACGCTTCCGAAGTGGCAAAGAGAGCATAGAAGACCACGAACACGGAAAACGACCTCAAATCATCGACGACGACGAGTTGAGAGCCGCCATCGAGTCGGATCCGTGCCAAACCACTCGGGATCTTGCGGAACAATTTGGTTGCAGTCATGTCACAATCGCAAACCACTTGCACAAAATTGGAAAGTCCAATCGATGCGGAAAATGGGTGCCGCACGAACTCAGCGAAGCAAACAAAACGACACGAGTTGCTATCGCCGGAATTCTCAATCGCCGTGCGGTTTTTACAATTCTATCGTTACGTCAGATGAGAAGTGGATCTGTTACGATAATGTAACACGAAAACGACAATGGTTGGGCGCCGATGACCAACCAAAAGTGACTCCAAAGCCTGAAATACACGGCAAAAAGGTGATTATGTGTCTGGTGGAACAGCAAAGGTCTTGTGTATTTTGAGATTTTAGAACATGGTCAAACGGTTACGGCGGACCTCTACAAAAGCCAATTAGATCGCGTGGATCAAGCATTGCGACGTCAGGGCGTGGAAACATCGTCGGTCAATTTTCTTCACGACAACGCTCGACCGCATGTCGCAAAAGTGACTTCACAGAAAATCGAGGAATTGGGCTGGGAAGTTCTGCCTCACCCGCCATATAGTCCAGACCTTACGCCATCCGACTACCATCTCTTCCGATCGATGCAGCACTCCCTGGCCGAGAGAAGATCCAAGAACCGCGAAGAAGTCCAAATTTGGGTGATTAACTATTTCAAGTCGCAGCCAGCCGAGTTCTTTGCAAATGGCATTCATTGTCTCGGTGTCCGACATGTCCTCTAAAAAGTAATAAAATATTGAACATTAGAAGTTCGTGATCCTGAACTGCAAAATTCATGCTTTTTTTCTTTCCATTTCCAATATTAAAAAAATTGTAATACGTTTAGCCTTTTGTACACCACCTGGCTCTATGGTAATTCTCTTGCAAGTCAATAAATTTTTCTAGGATAATATCCGAAATTATCCGAAAATCCTTGTTCTCCTGATTTCATTTTAAAAAACTGAACTTTATTTCTGATTGATTCTCAACTCTTTCATCACCATTCTTCGTGATACGTTTCTATTTTTAGTACAACATAAATATTTCAAAAAACTAGAAAAATTCCAAATTTAGAAACTCCCACAGTTTATATGAGAATCTTTGTTCAATATAAACTCGCCCTCTGTCTATGTATATTCATCACAAAATGTTACACCTAACCATCCTTCTAGTCATCTTCTCCCTTCTCCAACTATCTCAAGGTCTCACGAAAATTGAATTTACTTCAATTCCCATTTGTCAAAATTTCACTGGAATTTGGTGTGTTCGAGCTTTTCATTTAAAGCACAACTTTTTGTAAGTCAAAAAAAAAGGGATTATAAAAAAACAGTTTTCAGTGACTTTTCTGACTTGGGAGTGTCAGAAAGAGTTTGTTTTTGGGGAGCCGCTGCACCATTGTTCAAATATACCGCAATACTGTCGAAGAATGATAGATCTCATGGTTGTGTGAGTGTTTTGTACAGAAAAAAAAATCAGAAAACGAACTAAAATCGATAGAAAAAAACGTGGGTTTCAGGATTAAAACAAGTTTTTCAGGACAATTACAAAATTTATGTTGGATTCCGTCATAATTGCACATATGATGGTGCGATTGTAGATTATGAAGCAAACTTTGAATACGTGGGAGCTCGAGGCAAGTAAGTAAATTTCAACTTTTTCCCATAAAAATTTTGTTCTAGGGGAAAAAGCATAAAAATCCCGACTAAAAAAGTCATCAACGACCAAGGTGAGAGAGGAGTTTGGCATGTGTATCAAAGAATTTTGGATTGGTCGAAAAATTCTTTCCGAAATATTGGTATCGATGATGAAAAGTTTTACATAAGGGAATAAAAGATAATAACTTTTGTGGTATAAACACTTTATCGAAAAAATTGAATCTAAATTTAGAGAACCAAAAGTGGGGGATGTTTGATTTGACCGTAAAAAAAGTACCACCGATAACAAATGGAGATTTTTGACAGGACCTGAAAAAAATGATTCAATACATTTTTGGACGCTGATCAACCTCCCAATGTTCATTTTTGCGAAACGCGATCCTTAAAGGGGGGGGGGCGGTGTAAAGGGAAAAAAATAAGTGGATCATAGAAAAAAGAGCACCCTCGGAATATCAAAGCCTCCAAGGAAATTTTTACGGAAAAGCCTGGTATTTGAGAAATTTTAGGTGTATTGCAGTACTTAATATAACATGGGAATTACCGATAAAGTTTGTTTTAATGGATCTGCATCAGCAAATTTTGGATATACGGCCTTTTTGACTAGAAATGATAAACCTATTTTGCGTGTAAGTATTCTGATTCTTGTCAAAATATGTACATACATTCTAACTTTTAAAATATTTCAGAACAACTTCGAAATTTACGTTGGTTTCCGTCATAATTGCACAAATGATAGTGCAATTGCAGACTGGGAAGCTAATATGCAATACGTAAATCCGTATGACCAGTAAGCTAGAAATTTGAAAGATATTTGTGCTGAATGAATTTTCAGTTATGCGAACATTCCGACTAGGGAAGTCATCAACGATAAAGGTGATAGACGTACAGGAATTTGGCGGTTATTCAGTTACACGGATTGGTGGATAAGTATTTTCCGTAGTGATGCTATTGAACCAGAAAAGTTTTACACTCATGAATGATTTTTTTACTAAACGTTTTATTGGGAAATGAATTATGAATTTGAAGGATTCGAAAAGAACAAAGCTGATTGGTTTTAATTTTTTTTGTTACATAGTTTATGCGATATAAAGTTACAAAGTCCCTTAGAATATTAGAGAACATAAAATCTAAAATCAGAAATTCTCACATTTTATATGAGAATTTTTCTTATGCTCGCCCCCTGTCTTTTCTTATGCTCGCCCCCTGTCTTTACATATGCTCGCCCCCTGTCTTGTACATAAATTCATCATAAAATGTTCCATCTAACCAGCCTTCTAGTCATCGTCTCAATTCTGCAACTATCTCAAGGACTTACCAAATTTGACTTCTACACAATTCCAACATGTCGGAACACTAGCGCCATTTGGTGTGTCAAAGCTTTTCACTTGCAGAGAAATATTGTGTAAGTCGAGGTAGATGACGAAAAAGCTGAAAATCGAATTCAAAGTTTGCACTGAAAAATGAGATGGTATACTATACTATAGGATAACATTTTGTCCTGAATTTATCTAGACAGTTTGTTTTGCGTGAAAATGAAAAATTACAGCATTTTCAACCTCATGATTTTTTAAAATTTAAAAATGTGTAGGGATAAAAAATCACACAGATTCTATAGAGTTTACTGGTTTTTTATTCACTCTTGATATGTTTTTAGTTAATTCTAAAAATTCAAATTTGCATCTTTCGGTTTAGAGCTCAGCAAAAATTAGTTACAGAATGTTGATTAGCATCAATAACTGTATCGGATGGTATAGCTCTATGTGAAAAGTTCGTTAGGTTGTACATTTTTTCTAAATGTATTTCAGTAACTATGATAACCTGGGAATAACCGAAAGACATTGTTTTTGGGGAACTGCCGCACCATTATACACATATACCGCTTTTCTGAATGGGAGTGATATACCTAGAGCTCATGTAAGTATGACAAGATGTTCATTAACTTTGAAAGTAAACAAGCTGCTCATTTCAGTATTTTTTTGAAATCTACGTTGGCTTTCGTCACAATTGCACATATGATGGTGCAATTGTTGATTGGAGATTGAAAAAACGAAATGTGAGAATTATGGAAGAGTAAGTCATAATAAACAAGGTTCATGTTTAGAGGTACCTTTGCAGGTATGAGAGGATCGAAACTAAAATAGATTTGAACGACAATGGTGAAAGAGGGTGGGTTTATCCCTATCAGAAAGACTTGAAGTGGGATGATTTGGAGTTTCGCACAGATAGAATCAAATTGAAAAAAGCTTATATTGAAGAATGAAACGTTTCCTCAAATTTTTTGACAACAATCTTTCCAGGACTTGAAGATGAAATTAGAATTTACGAAAAAACTTCAGGGTTATTTTATGGTCGGCGAAAATTTTTGATCAACAAACTGAACCCTATCCTCAACATGTGAAACTTGCTTAAATGGGGTGTGGCACCAAAAAATAAGTTGTGTTCAAATTAAAGAGTACCCCCGACATAGTAAAACCACCAAAGGAATTTTTACCGAAAACCCTAGTATTCGAGAAAATTGGATTTTAACACTTTTTTGAACGTACAGTACCGTGCAAAAAGATACGAACACTTCGTTTTTACGCCACAACTTTTTTGTAAGATGTCCAATCGACCTGAAATTTTTGTCAGATATGTCTGGCAGTATCAGAAAACTGAAAAAAAAATTTGGAGACGCCAGACATCTTGAAAAATTTTTTATTCTGATTTTAGAGGTTTCCGGGAAAATACGAAAATACCGATATTGACTTTACCGGTCCATAATCACTCGGAATGTGGTCGGATATGAATGCTTAGATATTGATTCGGTGTAATAAGTCTATTAGAAGTAATTCCCGTCAAGATTTGAGAAAATAATGATCCTTGAGGGTTCCAATTTTGGGAATCTTGGGCGAATTGAACTCATCGAAGTATCGAAAACAGTTTTCTATGCTGTGAATCAATTTTAAAGAACGTAAAAGTGTTTTGGGACAAATTCTAAGTTATTTTAAGCGTCTCCGCTTGAAATTAATCGAGTTTTCAAGTGTTTTTGATGTGGTTCTAGCTGGCTATACATGATTTTCAGCCAAAAAATGATGGGGTCAAGCATCAAAATGATGTCTATTCATCTTTGCTTTTTCTGATGTGTCGGAAAGCTAATTCAAAAGATATAGCTACGAAACGACCGACCTCTGCCGAGTAATAGAGCATTGAAGTTAGATAAAACAATCTAAAAGTGTGGTAAACCATATTTGAAGCCTGAAAATTGTAAATTTCTCCGATTAATTTTGTTCTGATGTCTGGAAATGTTTCAAAACGTGTTCTGCAAATTCTGGAAACTATACCAACACGATTTAGTCACTTCAGGCTTGTATTCATATCTTTCAGAACGTTTTTAGTTTTTCTCAACTCGATTATCTAACTTCAATGCTCTATTATTACTAGAGGTCGGTCGTTCCGTAGCTATATCTTTTGAATTAGCTTTCCGACACATCAGAAAAAGCAAAAAAGATGAATAGGCATCATTTTGATGCTTGACCCCATCATTTTTTGGCTGAAAATCATGTATAGCCAGCTAGAACCACATCAAAAACAATTGAAAACTCGATTCATTTCAAGCGGAGACGCTTAAAATAACTTAGAATTTGTCCCAAAATACTTTTAACATTCTTTAAAATTGATTCACAACATAGAAAACGGTTTTCGATACTTCGATGAGTTCAATTCGCCCAAGATTACCAAAATTGGAACCCTCAAGGATCATTACCGGATATACCCCAGTCAAAAAATTATTTTCTCAAATCTTGACGGGAATTACTTCTAATAGACTTATTACACCGAATTAATATCTAAGAATTCATATCCGACCACATTCCGAGTGATTATGGACCGGTAAAGTCAATATCGATATTTTCGTCTTTTCCCGGAAACCTCTAAAATCAGAATAAAAATTTTTTCGAGATGTCTGGCGTCTCCAAATTTTTTTTCCAATTTTCTGATACTGCCAGACATATCTGACAAAAATTTCAGGTCGATTGGACATCTTACAAAAAATATATAAAAATGACCGCCTTCCTTTCCTCTATCTGCTCCACATAGAGAGAATTCAATATTTTCACAAAACCACCTCAAAACCCCCAAAATGTTCATCAGCCGGTCCAGCCGATGTCCAACTATAATACCTATACGTGGGTATAAAATTCGCGGACTGGCGAATTTCTCAAATACTAGGCTTTCCGGTAAAAATTCCCTTGGGGGTTATACTATATCGATGGTGATCTTTCTTTTGAACACAATTAAATTGGTGAAAGCTGCACCTGAACAAAATGGTGTAGCTGCATCAAAAATAACTTGAAAAGGGGATGTGCAACAGAAAATTAATTGTGTTCAATTGTGTTCAACCCGTTCAAAAAAAGTGTCAAAATCCAATTTTCTCGAATACTAGGTTTTTCGGTGAAAATTCCCTTGGTGGTTTTACTATGTCGAGGGTACTCTTTAATTAGAACACAACTTATTTTTTGGTGTCACACCCCCTTTAATACATATGTACTTCACTAATAGCCATTAAATTGGTGATCACAATAGATACATATGAAGTCATCGGATATTTGGACACTCACTTCGTTCTCTTATCATATCATATTCTTCTATTTTTTCTACCCTTTAATAGCATTTATATGATCTTTAATGTTTGTCTAGGAATCTTGACCAAGAATCTTTTTTTTTCAATGTTTCAAAGCTTTTGAAACGAAAGAATACTCAAAAATTGGCACACCAGGAGATTCTGGCCTGTTTTGAAAACGTTTGATGTTGAAAACATTTTTGATTTTGAGTCCATCTTTTCTGCCAATTTTTTAATATCAAAATATAGGTCTCAAAAGTAGGGGTCCGTCAGAATAACAGCGGTGTCACAAAAAAACTTTTTTCAAAAAATTATCTAATTTTGGGGATCTATCAGCATTGAATTGATACATTAAAAAAACAACACTCCAAAAAAAAATTATTTTTTCAAAAAAAGAATAATTTATATAACATCCCTCACAATTGGAGCTGTAATTGTGCAAAAAATGGAGCCAAAAAAATACTTCGAGCTGAGTTATGACTATTTTCCCTTTCCTGAACTATCTTCTGATCATTACTGTAAATTTTAAAATGCTTTTTTCCGGAAAAATGAAATATATCTATTTTTGTACCGCTCGAGATCTTTGCAAAAACATTTTCTTCCACCAAATCAAAATCTATGTATCATGGCTAACAGAAACATGTTTTTTGTTACATATAAAACTAATTGGGTATAAAATCTAAACATATTCGGGCATGTATCATATTCGCTTATCATGTTAATTAGTATATTGTCTGTCCTATACATTTTGATATGTTTTGTGATATTTTGTGATGCGTGTATTCCTACACAGATATTGGAAGGTTAGTTCAGGTTCCAGTGTAGGTTTTGAGGGTCTGAACAGTATATTGTGGTTAGTTTTTGTCAAACACATTCTTGTAGCTTAGAATTTATGAGTTATGATGTTATTGTGAAGTATAAAACTATAAATCGAAATTATGAAAAGAAACATGCTTTTCTCGTTTTCCCTGTTTCACAAGTAATTTTTGTCAAGATTAAATGTTTACCGGTATCTTCTTATGCTAGAAAATCCTTGATCATTCACTGCTTCAAATACAAATTCAATCAGAAGAGCAAACTTTCAATTTCGAGATGCCAGATGTGTATGTTCAGATTTCGAATATCTACGAAATAATTTCTGCAGTTGGAAAAAAAGTTATTTTCCGACATCCCTGATCCATCATAACATCCTGATCCATCATAACAAAGATTTTTGAACCCCAATTGTTGCTGTCGCCCAGTGTTCCGAATCGGGCGGATTGACGGATAAACAAAAAATCCACAGTCAAACATTTAAACATAAGATGATTTCCAGAGTAATCTATTTTTTTCTTTAATTTTTTTTTTGATCGAGTGAGACGGGATCCCAACTCAAGTCAGAACAAATCTTGGACTAAATGATCTACCCGGATCGGACCCATTTTAATTCGGCCCGACAAGTTTCTATCCGGACCATGACCCAATTCGTTATTGATCCGTTTCATTCGATTCAGATCATAACTCGATCCGATTTTGATCCGATCCATTCAATCCGGGTCACGTTTCCGATCTGACACGATCCATTTTCGATCCGGATCGGAAGGAAAAAATTAGTGAAAAACAGTTTTCAGAATTCATTTCTACTTTTTAATTCGTTTCATTTTTTAATTCGTGGAATTAATTCAATCAATGCATTTCCCGTAAAAAACAAGGTCACGATCCGAATTTTGATCCGAATAATAACCGGATAGAACGGATCAATAACGGATCGGGTCGTGATCCGGGTCGTTTCAAAACTGATCGAGAGTCTTATTTTACAGAACCGACTTTTCTTGATACCGCTAAGCTTATTTAAGAGCACACACGTTTTTCTCTCGTATCTACTAAAGAATTTTGAATTAACACCGAGACCGGATCATGGGATTTTTTAGTACCGAATCGGATTCGCACGATCCGGATCGGAACCCCGATGTTGCCCCAATTTTGGAAATACTAGAAAAATAAAAAGAAGGTAGAAAAATAAAACTCACGTAACATTTTATCAATACCTGAATTTTTTTTGTGCACTAACAGAATATTTCTGAGAATACTATATTTGTTTTAATATAAAATTAACATTCTAGAAGTTATAAGGATAAAAAGTAACCCTGTGACTTAGCTATCTATACGATATTTTGTAAGCTTTTCAATATTTTTCAAGTTGTTTTTATTTCTCGGAAGTAAACTTAAAAGGTGAGAATTGTGTATTGATTATTCTTTTTGGCTAAAGGTAAATAGGGGATGTTGATCAGCGTCCAAAAACCTATCTAGTGACATATTTCTCGTCAAAATTTATTTTTTTCATTCTATCATGTTGGAAGTGATATACTCATGTTGGAAGTGATATACTCCAAACAAATACCTAAAACTCACTTTTTTTTTTGATCCCACTACCACAACTACTACGACTACAACTACAACTACAACTACCACCACTACTACCACCACTACTACAACTGCTCCACCTTTCGGTAAGCCCCTTCAAAAACTCCCAAAACATTCTGAAAATTTGCAGTTTGTGGTGGATTATGCACCGCGATTTATGGCTTAGAATGCCCATTAGATGACGCCGGAGATGCTAAATATTGTTACACTGGGACCGAAATCGGGCTCTCCTATAACAATGGACCCCTTTCCGATGGTTATGGTGATTCCAACACATGTTATATCGCAAGTACTGAAATTTATGGATGTCCGGATCCGGTTTCGAGAGCTTTTTATACAGCCAATGGATTTACGACATCTTTTTATGACGTATGTTCGTTTTTACGACGTATGTTTACGACGTATGTTGATTTACGACGTATGTTCGTTTGGAAGCAACTTGTGATGGAGCTGTTGGGATTTGGTATTTGTCGGAAACAACTACTGCTATATCCAATATTGTTTGTCGAGATATTTAAAACAACACCTGTAGCTAAAAGGCATGTCGTTCGACGATAACAAATACTAAAAGTATTACGTGTTCTCTATTACGAACAAAAACATTATCACGAAAAGTTCAAAAATTACCGAGTTTGAGTCAAAAAACGAAAAAAGGCGGAAATCGTTTTGAAAATTCTTCTCAGCACAATCAGCACAAAATGTGTCAACACTCTGGCCACATACATTTTAATTAACAACTTTTTATTTGAAAATGTGGAGAGAAAACCCGTGGACAACGAGAAAAAAGTTCACGTAAAAAATTTAAAAAAAAATCATCTTTTCAAAACGTGTGTTTAGGAGGTAATTCAAATCTGATTTCCTATATGAAATTTGAATAGCTGAAACTCACTTCTCTTGAAATATTGTGATTTCCTATTTTGGGATCATAATTTTAACAGTGTTAACTTTAGTTTCCCATAGGTTTTGTCGATTTTTCTGATATTGTTTTTTTAGCTTCAGGTGTTGCTTTAGAAAATGACTGTTGTAGTTATAAATTATAAAGAATTTATGAAAGAAAATATGGTTTTTTTTTTTGAAGAAAATTTTTTTTAACTGATAATCACTTTCTCACGTTTAAATATCATTGTTTATGTACTAGAAATTAAGACTATGATCTGAAATAGACAAAGCGTCAATTTGCTTTTTGTGACTGTTGGAAACGAGTGTTTGTCACCGAATAGCAATTTAACAAATTATTTTTTGATCGAAAAAAATAAATTGAACAAAAATGAAACAATCTTCAACCATACTCTTCAACTTCAATGAATTTTCTACGAATTTTGAACCGAACCTGAGGATAGTTCTGGTTAAATCAGGTTTTTTTGTAGGCCCAAAAAGCTCAGAGAAATATTATCAGGTAACATGGAAATGCGAGACCAGGCTCTCATGAAGCGGTCCGACCGGAAATCGAGGATGAGATCCCTAAAATGAACTAACCTTTAACAAAAAATATAAGAAACCTCCAAATGTGAAATGACGTCGAAAATGACACCGAAACATGTTTTTGTTACATAATTAATCGCTGTTTAATTAGCCATTCAACCAGGTGTCTATGTATAAAATCCTCACATTTTTCTTCCATGTTTCGCACTCGGTACATTCTCTTATCATGTTGATTAGTATATTGTCTGTCCTATGCATCTTCATTTGTTGCATGATGTTTGGTGACGCATGCATCCCGACACATGTGCCGGAAGGTTGGTTTAGCCAAAATGAAGCTTGATTTTTTGTTGGTTCCGAAATCGGATAGACTGAATTGAACTGGTTCCGATGTTTATTGAACCCAAAATCATATATACTTTTTTCAAACTAATCCCGATTTCTTCAAAAATACTCATTCGTGAAAATTAAATTCCGACTTAGGAAAAAAAAACTTGAAAAAAAAAAACATTTCCATCATTTTTTTAATGTGAAGTCTTACAAGGGAACGTTGTGAAAAAATCTGGAGTTTTTGGACAAGTTCTATATCATTCGATAGATTTTTGGATACTGATCAACCTCCTGGTGTTCATTTTTGCAAAACGCAGGCCTCAATGCTGAAATTTAAGCTACAAAGTTCGTAGTGAGAAAACGAAAAACCCGGTATAAAAGCAAATATGAGGGCTGGGGCCTAACTATAGGGTAATCAAGTACGAAAAAGAACACTTGAATATTCATTTTCTCAAAAAATCTCTGAATTAGGCGGAAAACTGAGAACCGGGAAACTATTTGCAAAAAAAAACCAGACGAACGAAATTAAAGTATCATTTTCACGTATTTACTATTTTTTGTCTGTCAATTTTTCATTTATTTTTGTAGTGATGAGAAAAAATTAAATTTCGCTGGGAGTGCTGTAAATTTTCTAGCTCAATATCCTCTAGTTGTTATTTTTCATATTTATTCCAGTATTTTTTGTATTATCAGTCTGAAGTTCATGACTGAAAATTGGGGAGGGTTTCATTTCGAAAAACTCCACATTTTCACACCAGGATCTGAAAAAGTTGCTCATCGTATCCGATAAAAAACTTTAATTTTTGAAAAGTATTTTTCTCTGAACCAGGCCTGAAAGTCGGTCCAAAGCAGAACAGTTTTTGAAAAATTGAGTTTATAATCAGACATACTGAATAAACCTGAAAGTTAACATATTCGAGAATTATTTTTCCGAGGATTTTACAGTTGATTCAAGAGTAGGATTATTGAGCTCAATTCAGGAAACCTAGAAGAAAACAGGGTCC
Organism: Caenorhabditis sp. 38 MB-2015; assembly: GCA_900536415.3. Taxonomy (NCBI): domain Eukaryota; kingdom Metazoa; phylum Nematoda; class Chromadorea; order Rhabditida; family Rhabditidae; genus Caenorhabditis; species Caenorhabditis quiockensis. Next base: position 77,368 of record LR549239.1, on the reverse strand, counting down.
ATCCATTTTTTGTGATCGGGTACGTTTCAAGAAATATTGGAGGGTCACCTGATTTGCATCGGAATGTTAACCTAATTTTTTGATATCACTACCACCACAACCACCACTACAACTACAACTTCAACTACTACCACTGCCCCTGTGTACGGTATGTCCCTTTGACAACACAGAAACCATAATAATCATCCATTTGTTCTTCCAGTTTGCGGTGGATCATGTCAAGAAATCTATGGACTCCAATGTGACGATGGAAGTGGAGTTGCTAAAAAATGTTATACTGCCAGCGAAATTGGACTTGCCTATAACAATGGACCTCTTCCAGATGGCTATGGTAGTTCTACCACGTGTTATATTACAAGCACAGAAACTTATGGATGTCCATATCCGGCTTCTAGAGCATATTATACTAATAATGGAGTTCTATTTGGAAATACTCGACTGAATGCGACTTGTGATGGACTTACTGGAATTTGGTATTTTCAGGAATCAACTACTACTGTCATAACTAACGTTGTTTGTGAGAATTTAGTTTAAAAATGAAAATGTGACCAATTTGCAGTTCAGGTTTAGTTTTTGTCGAACTCCACGAGGTACACTTATTACTTATCCCTGTCCATTTTGAGTCCTGTGAGTCTCAGATCGACAGGTCTGGATTCGCATAATTTTTCGAAGGTTCCCCAATCGGGTCTGATTCAGGCTCAGTTTAGAACAAGTTAATTACAGAAGCCACACTTTTAACCACATTTCATGTTTCCCAGACCAAGTCGAGAGATCTAGTTCAAAATTGGCCCGATTTACCATACCTCCCTAGATATGTACCGATCACAAAACATCATAAAAACACACCAAGATGCAAATAACAAACATCATATATGTAAAAAAACAAATTAACATGATAAGAGAATGAAATGGGCGCAAAACATGCACGATGATTTCATATTTAATTGTATATCTGATCTGATCGCTAATTATATGGATGTTTGTTATGTATGTATGTGTAATGAAAGCATGTTTCAATAATCAATGATAGCCTTTTTGGTGAAACGTTTCTTTCAGAAATCTCGATTTTTGATTTGTCAAATTGGCAAATTCTGAATCGGTCCACATGAATTTGATTGGATCCGATTTTTATTGGCTGAAATGATATAGTTCCTGAATCGGACTCAAAAATTCCACTTTTTTGGTTTGGAGCCGTTTCAGGAACATTTCTTCTGTTTATGAATCCTGTTTTTGGACCTGATTCAGTGAATTTTTTGAAGTCGAGGTCCAATTCAGGAACTATGAATTTAGGCCCGATCGAATCTCAACACAAAAATTGTGCGTTTTTGAATTAAATCCGGATCCAAATAAAAATATCAACTTATCTGTGAAAAATTGCGTAGTGAAGAACACAGGCAAAAAAAAAGTATCTTTTTTTTTTACCACGGTTTTTTAAGGCGGTGTTTGCACACAATTGCGCGAAATTCAAAATTGACTTTTTTTGTTTTTTTGTTCCAGTTGAGTGTAAATAAGACTAACAGGCAAAAAGAAGTCATCGTGGGAAGTGGGAGAGACTGGCATAACATAAACTGGCACATATTACGACCTGACAGAAAGAATATTCCATGTTGCACAAAATGTGGCAAAAAAATGGAAAAATAACATTTTATGTGTAATCTGAACAGTTTCAGAGAAAGATATCAGTGTATTGGTTATAAATCGGAATATATTCTTCATTTTCCACACCAAATCAACGAGTTTGCGGATATTTAGCCAATAATATCACGAAATATTTTAAAAATTTCAAAAATATTCTACCGAAAACTGTGCGGCAAGCGCACATATTTAGTGTGCGGACCATTGCCATTTTCAGACAAGACAAACTCCTCCCATTTTTGCAGAAACATGTTTTTTATTTTGGGAAAGTCCGTAACTAATTTTTTCTGAAGAAAAAATACTTTTTTTT
>LR549239.1:0-75389 GCA_900536415.3 Caenorhabditis sp. 38 MB-2015 | reverse complement strand
CCCCCCCCCCCCCCTCTTACCCATATTTTCTGAAAAAAAAAACAATTCAAGAAATTGAATTCAACTATTTATTAAAAATCAAACTTGTTCCGCTTCTTGGTGTCTGATAAGTGATTTTTTTTTAAGTTAAAATTCGGACGACTGTTTATGGTTTGGTAAGTGATTTTTTACAGAATCAGCACCATCTCGAGCTTCAGAGATTCTTCAGTTTGTGAGCAATTAAAGTACTCTGATCTAGACACAGTTATTCAAGGAACATGTAGAGTTCATTGCCTGAAAAAAAAATTTGAGTAAACAAAAAATGGCTTAAAAACTCACGGCATTTTTTCTTCTTCTTTCTAGTTCACGCCCGTTTCAGTTTTTAGGACTTGGATTAATTTCCGAAAATGTTCCACAGACAGCTGAAATTTCAGACTTTTAGAGTTTTGAAATCTAGAACTTACGTGATTTTTATCTATAATGTTCTTGATATATGTGACTGATTCCGTCATTGCTAGAATTCCAATCCTTCCTGTGATGACAAATGTTTCATGTGTTCGGAGGAATTCGAAATGGCTTATGGGTTTGCAGGCGTCCAAATCAAAAATGATGCTGCTACTTGTGAGGAAATAGGGTTTCCTTTTTCTCAATCTAACAAGGGAACCTCATGAGGTCGTTAACGGACTTTGAAAAGAGACCAGTGTAGATGCTATAAATCCTCAAGTTTTCAGCCTGAAATTCAACAACTTTTCAAGTTACATATTTTCGTAAAAATAACTTACTAAAGACTTGGAACCATTCTCTTCAAAGTGCATAGTCTTCTAATCCTCTGTTTGTACAGTTCTCCTTTTTCAAAATCTTGACATGATTTTCCTGAAAATTGAACGTTGAATTTGGAAAACTAGAAAAAATGGCTTAAAACTGGAAATTTTCAAGAAAGGCTGGAAATACCAACAATTTTCGGAATGAGCAGAACCTCATCTATTGTTCAAGAAACCTTTCTGAATGTCGGGGCGAGTTCGGAAACATAGATTCATTAGCCTGATATTACTGACTCTCTTAATTTTCAGCCTAGAAAATTCTGAAGTTAAAGTTAATTCTAATTGGTTCCCATCTAAACCAGACCCATTGTCAGCTAATTTTATGAAAAAGATCAAAATTTTTTTTTCACACAGGAACCTCTTACTCCCAAAAAATCAGGTTATGCTCACATTTCGAATTACATGCAGTAGAAAAATTACCTCAATTTCATCTCTCGCACGTATCCGGGTCTATTCTTATGTCCTCCAGTTCCTTGATTCATCTTTTTGTGTAGACTCTGAAGATCGATAATGTTTCCACTGTCACTTCATTGATCCAGCACGTGTATCCAGCTGATGTCTTGGAATGTGTGGTTGGCTGGAGACTTTCATTCTCAATAATACACGGGAAGTCACATGATGGTGTGTGGAGGGTTCCATTTTTGATCATATTCTTTATAAATCAATTAGTACGGTAGTTTAGATACCGTAATATTCAATATTAAATGTTTAGTCTGAAATTCAGCAATTTTTCAAGATACATATTTTTGTGAAAATAACTTACTAAAGAATTGGAACCAGTTTCTTCAAAGTTCTCCTTTTCAAAATCTTGACATGATTTTCCTGAAAATTGAACGTTGAATTTGGAAAACTAGAAAAAATGGCTTAAAACTGGAAATTTTCAAGAAAGGCTGGAAATACCAATCATTTTCGGAATGAGCAGAACCTCATCTATTGTTCAAGGAACCTTTCTGAATGTCGGGGCGAGTTCGGAAACCTAGATTCATTAGCCTGATTTTACAGATTCTTCAAATTTTCAGTCTGAAGAATTCTTTGAGCATTAAATTCACATTCAAGTGAGTCTTCAAGTTAAAATTAAATCTAGTTGGTTCCGACCTAACCCAGATCCATTGAGAGCTAATTTTATGAGGTAGTTCATAGTTTATTCCTATTTTTCACCTAGATATCTCCTAGCTTTTCCTACATATCGATTTACAATAAAAAAAAAACCTCAAATCCATCATCCATAGTCCATAGTGCTATCCATCCTTCAAAAATCGTTGACCAAAACCAATTCACTCGACTATTATCACTCACCAGTGATGCCATAATATTTGAATTGCAAAGTACTGTAGTCTATATACATCATTCCAGGTTTAACTCTCGGGGACGTTCCAGTAACCGTCCCATTCATTCCATGCGAATTTGTTGTTGTGTTCGAGTTCTTTTTCGACATTCGACATGTCTTTAAACCATTTGCGGATCTCGAATCTTTTATTCTTGGCGTAAGCTTCATAATGTTGCTGATGATCAATCATCCGGTCGTGGATTTCATCTATCGCTTCGATTCGAGCACGCGGAATAGCTTCTTCAACAGGGATTTCGGAATCCTTGGTCAGTGTCTCTTCTTCCACTGAAGATTCAGAGTTCTTTGGCGGGATCGCTTCTTCAATTGGAGTTTCGGAATCATTTGTCGGAGTCAAGTTTGTACAGTTTTCCTTTTCAAGACCTTACCATGATTTTCCTGAAAATTGAACGTTGAAATTGGAAAACTAGAAAAATGGATCAAAACTGGAATTTTTAAAAAACGGCTGCAAATACCAATAATTTTCTAAATGAGCATAACCTCATATATTGTTTAATAAGGGCGCAAGTTCGAGAACCTAGATGTATTGACCTTATTCAAGCGATCCTCTTAATTTTCAGCCTAGAACATTCTGAAGTTAAAGTTAATTCTAGTTGGTTCCAATCTAACCCAGACCCATTTGGAGCTAATTTTATGATGAAATTCATAGTTTGTTCCTATATTTCACCCAGGAACTTCTTGCTCCCATGAAACAGATTATTCTCACATTTCGAATTACAGTAACAAAAATACCTTAAATCCAACATCTATAGTGTCATACATCCTTCAAAAATGGTTGACCAAAACCGATTCCCTCGACTATTTTCACTTTCCAGTGATGCCATAATAATAATGATGTATTCATTTCAAAGTGCTGTAGTCTAGATACAACAATCCCAGTTTTAACTCTGAAAAATGAGGATAATTGTGTAGTTCTTTTGGACAAGTCAGGTATGAATAAACGTGATAGTTCAACGTGTAATAGATAGAGAAAACAATAAGACAAAGGTGGATTTTGAAAATTTTATTATTTTTTTCATGTTCCCAGTTGCATCCTCATTTCTGTTATTCTTCATTTCTTCATTCTCATTTCTGACCTCGATTAATTGATTCAATAGTTTCAACGACTTCCAGATTCTGCTACACTGAAAAAAGAGAGATTTTGTGATGTAGTTCAGGATAGGGACCCCTAAAGAACATTTTTGAGCGCAAAATAGGTCCCAACTCACTTCTTCTTTGTTCCTCTTTTTTTTGCCGATTTTTTGTTCGATATTTGCTCATCAAAATGTTTTTTTTTTAATCAACAAGTACGGTAGTTTAGATACCGTAATCCTTAGGCAGTGTAGGTGCTAAGATTCCATAAGTTCTGGAATTCAGAAATTTTTCATAACATTTTCGTAAAAAAATAACTTACTGAAAGTTGGGAACAAATATCTTCTAGATGAATGTCTTCACATCAACTTTGTGTTGTGTAGTTTCTACAATCCTCCTTTCAAGATTTTGACATGATTGTCCTGAAAATTGAACTTTGAAAAACAGACCAGATCAGATCAAAAACATGTTATTTGGTGGATTTTTGGATGCTTTTTAACATCATGTATCACAACATTTTCAGCTTCAAAGTTTACATTGAGAAAAAAAATTTTTTTTAGAACATTAGTTTGATATGAATATCTAGACAGTTTGTTTCGCATAAAAATGAAAAATTACAGCATTTTCAGCGAATTTGCATTTTTTATTTCACGACAAAAAGAAATGAAAAACTGACAGACAAAAATAATAATAAAACACGTGAAAATTACGTGGTCTTGTTTTCATTTCGTTTTTCTATTTTTTGCAAAGAATTTCCATGTTCTGAAATTTTCAGCCTAGTTTTGAGGTTTTTGAAGAGCATATATATTCCAGTGTTCTTTTTCATACTTGATTACCTTATATTTAGGCCCTAGCCCTTATTATCGCTTTTAAACAGGTTTTCTCACTTTCTAGCTGAAAACTTTGGAACCGAAATTCATGCATTAAAAATTGCGTTCGGCGAAAATTAATAACAGGATGTTGATCAGCGTTCCATAATCTATCGAATAAGGTATTCCACATCGAAAATCTTTTTTTTTTTTTAGTTAAACTTACCCAATTTTTGAGTTTGTCCATCACATAATTCGATATTTTTGTTCAGCATCGCGACGAAATGAGAGAATACTACTGCTGAAAAAACCATTTTCAGCATTTCGAAAATATTTTTCAAGTCCTACTAACTTTGAAAATTAGTAATTTGAAAAAAAGCTCACCTTTCCTTATACATCATATTGAAATTTAAAAAAAAAAGTCAAATAAATTCCATTACTGTAGTCTAGATACAGCGTACATAATTTATGAATTTTTGAAAAATGTGATTTTCCACAAAAAACGGCGAGGACGAAAAAGTGAAAGTGGACAGGACTATTGATTTACCAGCCGGCCAGTCGGCTGAACAGAATAGACAACAAATAAATATATTTGTGTGTACTTCGCGAGGAGAACGAGGAAGGGGAGAGATAGGGAGAAATTGTTGCCTTTTTTATTATTTGAGGGGGAAAATTGGAAAATGGGAGAAAAGTGGGAAAATGCATATATGCAGAGGATTATTGTGCCGATTTTTTTAAAAATTAAATGTTGACAGATTTTTTTTTTGGGATTTTTTGAGTCTAAATATGGACCAAGTCTTCTAGCTGGTTTTAGGGTTGCAAAACGGGTCACCTGGCTGTTTGTGTGTATTTTCAGGCGGGCAGGGTGTACGAGTGCGGGCGTGTACGGGCGTGTATCGCGGGTGGCGGGTGTGGCGGGTGTCAAACAGAAAGAGGAGGACCCGTCGCACCCGTTCAACAACTCTAGTTGGTTTTGATAAAATTCAATTTTTGTATTGAAATTATAAAACAGGCTAAGATATGTTTCACAATGAATATAAGTTCTCAAATTGCTTTCAAAGCATTGCTTATGTTTATAAATGCCTCTTAGTGCCAATAATGATTATTTTATCCAAGAAAAGAACACAGATCATTTCGTTTAAAGTGGAATACTGGTAGTTGGCAAGTTGCTCTTAAAAAAAGAGCAACTTTTTCAGTAAATACGGTATTAAAACTTGCCTTGATTTTTCAAATTAATGAAAATATATTTCAAAAGGCGTTTTTCTAACTTTTTTGTTTCTATATATCTCTATTTTCAGGTTTACATTTATAAAGTTTAGATTTTGAATGGAAAGTTTATTATATTCAGCTATTCACCTTCTGAACCCTACACCTTTCAAAAATCCAAGTTTCAAGTTTGAACTCCCTGAAAAAAAGTTCTGAATTGACCAAAATCCAAATTGCAAGATAAAATACGTTTATTTCAACACAATAACAATAAAAAGAGAAAAACCGTTTCGTTTTTTGAGGATTTTTGAATTCTAAATTCCAAAACACTTTCCAGCTGAGTTGATCAACGGTCATCGTGCTATTTCACAGTGATCCTGAAAAAAATATTATTTTCTGTGCGATTGTATTATAGATCAAATTTCAAACACCTAGAGTATGAAAATCTGGTTTTCTAATTTCAGAGTTGAAGATTTCAAGGATCATTTTATGGATAAAAGATGGATCTAGAAGTACCAAAGGAGCTGTACCTGAGTTTTCTCCTATTTTAGGTCGAAAATTGACTGACCCAGGTTTCTATTAAATTTTCAGAAAAGGGGTATTTGAGTATGGCAAACACCATGGTAATGCTTCTTTCGCACCAAAATGTTCTGAGTCCAAAATTGACTGACAGAGGTTTTTTTTTGAAATGTTTTTCATTCAATTTCGGACCTAAAACAAGTTATTTTGGACTCAAAACAAGTACAAACTCGAGGACTATTCTTTTTTTGTGAAATAACTATTACCATGATGATTGCCATACTCAAATACTATTTTTCTGAAAATTTAGTCGAAATCTGGGTCAGTCAATTTTCGACCTCAAATAGGTGAAAACTCAGGTGCTCTTTTGTCTTGGAGCCAAATTTCGGAAAGGAAATGAAAAAATAATTCTGACGTAGCATTTTATTATTATTTGTCACGTGAACTTTCCAATATTTTTGTGCATTATCAGAAAATTATAAGAATTTTTGAAAATGTTATAATTTTTCATTTTCAAATAAAAATATTATTTTAGAAATGATAAAAATTACACTATACATAGTTTTGCTAACAACATAACTTTCTTCAGGTGTAAAAAAAACTCACAAATTCTTTGGTTACATTCCAGCAACTCTTACTCAAATCCTTCTTTCCTTCCTTCCTTCACAAAAATTCAGCTCTGAAAAACACCAACCTTCAGTAAATACAATTTTGAGTTCAACATGTTACTTACAGTTTTTAAAAACATTTTGATGTTCAACGGCTTGAAGTTGAGCGAGAAATACATTTTGTAAATAATAGAATCAATAATATTAGTACTGCAGTCTAGATGCAATTTATTTAAATTCAAAATGAATAAATGAGAAATCAGGGAGGATTGTGACCCCCAAGCAGCTGTGGTTTTGAACAGCTGCGATTTATTTAAATGAGGAGAAAGAGAATGGGCGAGATATGAATTTGAATATCATTTCAGAATAAAATTGGACAGGACATTTTTTTTTGGATATTTTGATCTACCTTGAAAACCTATAAGGATGAATTTGGGATTATACGTACAAATCTGTTTTAATACATAAGTATGGCAAATCTTACTGTAATCAGATTTTAGCTTTCTGCTTGTTTCTGAAAACGAAAATTGAAGTAAGGAAGTTATTTTCGAAAAATTGATGGAAAACATAAATTATACCATTCATTTATGCGTTGGTTTCAAAACAAAACCGGAAGGATAAAAGGCTGGCTATGATTCAGAAAAATAGTTGTTAAAATATAATAGTAGGTTATTTTTAAACCTGCAATTTTAATGCAGTTCACTTATTTTTCATATATTCTAAGATTATTATATAACTTGATAATTTTCCAAAAAAAATTTTTGCTTAGAAATAAAATTTTTTTCTGCTCATTTCGGTAGTTACATACGTCAGCTATGTTTGGAGATGATTTATCAACACTTAATTCTAGAAAAAAACAGTAAAAATGGAACTCTTTTTTTTTCTTTGTGTGATAGAGCATTTATTCTATTTCTACCCCAACACATGCGGTGCCGTTCTACTAGAAATGTTGCTACGTTTAATTTTTTTTCAGAAAAAACTAGATGCTGACGAGGCAAGGAGGGACCAAACAAGTGAGAGAACAAACAAATCCAGAATCCTAGTCCAGCTCTGACTAAGTTATCCAATAAATAAAAGTAAAAACTGATCTGATGAGCCCGTCATAAGTATAGATCCACCCCAAAATTTCACTGCATCGCGTCTGATTCAAGTTTTTAGGAAAAACCAAGTTGATATTCGGAAAGAACACGTAAAATTAGGTAGGAAAACTCATTTTTATTGGAAAATATGGAAAACTTGAAAAAATTTGAGAAAAAAACAAAAAAATGACATTTTGGAGCGCGTCATAAGTATAGATCCACCAAAGTAAAACAACAGAAAGGAAAGAAATTCGACATTTCTAGTAATGTGTTGGGCCTCCTTGCTTCGTGATGACCTCAAGCAATCGATTTGTCATAGAATCCACAAGCTTTTGGAGGTACGATTTGTCAAGATTCTTCCAGGCTTCTTCGATGGCTGTTTTGAGCTGATCCACCGTATCATATTTCTTTCCTTGAGCATAAATAACTCGGACAAGCTGTGCCCAGACGTTTTCAACCGGGTTAAGGTCTGGCGAACATGCTGGCCACTTAAGAACTTCAATTTTCTTCGAATTCAACCAATCCAGAGTAGATCTGCTTGAGTGGATGGCGGCATTATCTTGTTGGAAAATGAATTTCCGTGTTCTAAATCGACGCAGATACGGCAAAAGATGATCTTGAAGCACCTCCTGATAGTCGATCGAGTTCATTTTGAAACTGACAAAAGCCAATTTCAAAACTCCGGCGGAACTGAAGCCTGCCCACACCATACATCGACCACCTCCGAAATTTCGTTTCGAAAAGTGAATGGGATCTTTTCGAAGATCGTGCCAATAACTGTTGAATCCATCCCATCAAGAGAGAACTTCTTTTCATCAGAAAATATCACCTGAACGATTTATATGCAGAAAAAAACATTTTTGCGAAAAAAAAGTTACCTTTGACCAATCAGTTCTGATGTTGGTCCTTGCGAACTTCATTCGATTGACTTTGTGTTGATCCGTAAGATGTGGAGCGGACATCATCTTAGCCCGAACGATGTTTGGCGATTGGTGAATGGTTCTCAAGATAGTAGAATTGCTTACATCCAGGTTGAGCTCATTTTTGATGTCTGTGGAGCTCTTTAATGAGTTTGAAGCCAATCGGATGACATTTCTTGCTTCCCGTTTAGTGAGTTTCTTTGGAGCACCAGACTTCTTGTTGTTTTTATAATGGTCTGGGTTGACAACGAAGCTATTGATACACTTATGGGACCTTTTGAGGCGCTTTGCGATGCTCCGGTTACTCCAACCAGCTTCTTTGAAGGCAAGAATGTTGATTCTTTCTTGTTCGGTTAAATGCGAACCACGAGGCATGATAGGAGCAAAGGGAAAGCGTAAAACAAATGAAAACAGTTTTAAAAAGTTCATATATTCGAAAATTTTTGAATTCGTGCTGCAGACTTTCAATTCTACAGTAATCCCGAGGGTGGATCTATACTTATGACGCGCTCCAAAATGTCATTTTTTTGTTTTTTTCTCAAATTTTTTCAAGTTTTCCATATTTTCCAATAAAAATGAGTTTTCCTACCTAATTTTACGTGTTCTTTCCGAATATCAACTTGGTTTTTCCTAAAAACTTGAATCAGACGCGATGCAGTGAAATTTTGGGGTGGATCTATACTTATGACGGGCAGTGTACTATTTATTGTCAAACAAATGAGGTGTAAAAAGTTAAACTAAACTTGAGCTCTGTTTTGGTGATAAACATGTTGTGCTCGGAAAGGCGAAGGTGTGTGAATCTTGTTGATCTCGTAGTCCATGGCATTTGCGTTACAAAAGAGCATTGAGGTGTTTTGAGCTTCGAACACCAATATGATAGTGAAATTGATTTTAAAATAATTATAGTAGTATAGATACTATTTTAAAAAATAGGCAAAAAATAAAAAGAAGAAGAAGAGGACTAATCTATTGATTGCATGTATAGAATGCGGCAAAAAAGTGAGCAAAAAATTGAACACACCTCTTTATATGTTCGTAGTTTATGAAAAAAGAGGCGGAGATAGGGCTGCACATTGAGCTGAAAAAAATTAGAGAAAAATCCGGGGGAGTTGAGCCCATATGGTCGGCTCCAGATGATCATTTTGTGCATTTTCTGGGTGCTATTGAGCAGAAAGGAATTAGAGAAACAAAATCGAGGAGCCAATATGATCGGCTTCAAATGATAAATTCGTGCATTTTCTGGGTTGTCATGTTGAATTTCTGTGACCATTGGAAAAGAAATCTCGAGGCCAAGGTTGCAAATTTTTTTGAGGGAGTGATAAAAACCTAAAAATTAGATTCATTCGTGTCCATAACAATTTTTTGGCATTGAATTCACTAATCAAAGCGGCTGGCCCGAATAATATAATAATATTCATTGTCAAATATATGAGGTGTAAAAAATTAAATATAAATTGATCTTGGTTTGTGTGATGTACATGTTGTGCTTTGAACGACGAAGGTGTGCAAATTTCGTTGATTTCATCTGCGATCTTATTCATAACTTCAACATCTGCACCGCATCTTAATTCCATTTGAGTTGCCTTAACATAGAAGCATTGAGGTATTTCTAGATTTGAATACCATTTCGATAGCTTAATTAAATAATTGAATATATTACTATAAGAAGAACATCGCTGATATCGTCTGCGATCTTATTCATAACTTCAATATTTGCACCGCAACGTAGGTCCATACAATTGTTCACTTTGCAGAAAATTTTTGAGATGTTTTGATCTTCGAACACCAATATGATAGTTTAATTAAATTTTGAATAATTATAGTAGTATAGATACTATTTAAAAAAATAGGCAAAAAATAAAAAGAAGAAGAAGAGGACTAATCTATTGATTGCATGTATAGAATGCGGCAGAAAAGTGAGCTGGATGAAAATGCCACATGCTTATATATGTTCGTAGTTTATGAAGAACGGGGAGGAGAAAGGTCTGCACATTGAGCAGTAAACAATAAGAGAAAAAATTCGGAGGAGTTGAGCCCATTTGGTCGGCTCCAGATGATCATTTTGTGCATTTTCTGGGTGCTATTGAGCAGGAAGGAATTAGAGGAACAAATCGAGGATTCTGTGATCATTGGGGCAAAAAAACATCTCGAGGCCAAGGTTGTACTTTTTTAAATTAGATTTATTCGAATTCACGACAAATCTATTTGAAATTGAAAATCCCTAATCGAAGCTGACTGACCCGGGAATATTTTGAGGACGTTTTCTTGATCATAACCTGAAATATGATCCTGTCAAACTGAGGATTTTCTGGCTTCACACATAAAAAAGCATATCTGAACTTGTATTTTATAGCAAGTCTTACTGTAATCGGATATATATTTATCTTGAACACATTTTTTCGTATTCACAAAAAATCGGAATAAAATAAGGAAGTTATTTTCAAGCAATGGCTGGAATACTGGATATATAAAAAATTTATGTTTTTTTCCACATATATATATCGTTCTACGAGAGTTGAAGCACATTACTGATTATTTTTAGGCTGAAACTATGGAACCGAACTGATTATTTTGAGCCAAACGATTTACAGAAAATCTTAAGAATTGTCTCCAAATAATCGCTCTTTTTTTTTATTCGTTGAAAACCGTAATCCCATCGTTGTGAGCCTCAATCTAGTCTAAGAGGAACCAAACAATTCCAGAATCCTAGTCCAGTTCTAACTAAGTTATCCAGTACTCCGATCTGTGAATTTTCTCTGTAAATAAATAAAAGTAAAAACTGATCTGATGAGTATACTATTTATTGTCAAACCAATGAGGTGTTAAAAATTAAATTGAAATTGATCTTGGTTTGTGTGATATACATGTTGTGCTTTGAAAGGCGAAGGTGTGCAAATTTCGTTGATTTCATCTGCGATCTTATTCATAACTTCAATATTTGCACCGCAACGTAGGTCCATATTGTTCGCTTCGCAGAAAAGTTTTGAGATGTTTTGATCTTCGAACACCAATATGATAGTTTAATTAAATTTTGAATAATTATAGTAGTATAGATACTATTAAAAAAAAATAGGCGAAAAATAAAAAGAAGAAGAAGAGGACTAATCTATTGATTGCATGTATAGAATGCGGCAGAAAAGTGAGCTGGATGAAAATGCCACATGCTTATATATGTTCGTAGTTTATGAAGAAAGGGGCGGAGATAGGGCTGCACATTGAGCAGTAAACAATTCGAGAAAAAATTCGGAGGAGTTGAGCTCATATGGTCGGCTCCAGATGATCATTTTGTGCATTTTCTTGGTGCTATTGAGCAGGAAGGAATTAGAGAAAAAAAATTTGGAGAATGAAAAACTAAACTTGTGATTTTCATAGGGGAAGTTGAGTCAATATGGTATCTGTAAATAGAAGTAAAAACTGATGTGATAGATATAATATTTATTTTCAAAATAACTTTTCATGTGCAAGTTTTCTTCAGACACAATGTGTTTGAAAAAAAAAATTTAAAAAAATGAACTACTAATTTATTGTCAAAAAGGACATTGTTTCCATTGCGAAGTTTGTCAGTGTAGGTTAAATTACAAATGAAAGCGGTTAGTGTTATGTATTTGTTGTGCTTTGAACTAAAAAAGTGTGCAGATCTGATTCATTTCTTCGGTGATTTTGTTCATCTTGACCCTGAAAAATTATTATAATTAAATTACAGTTTTTTTTTGTTGTTATAGAAACTCACTTTCATTTTCAACCGATCGTTTTTGAAAGTTTAGAAAAATAAACTGATTTCAGTAGTTTAGATACTGTTAGCTGAATATAGCATATTTTTATTTTAAAAAATATGCGAAAAAAGAAGGAGAGGAGGACTAGTCTATTGATTGCATGTGTAGAATGCGGCAGAAAAGTGAACTGGATGAAAATGCCACATGCTTATATATGTTTGTAGTTCGTGATTAAAAGAGAAAAGGGCGGAGATAGAGAGAAAAAAGCTACGCATTAAAAAAGAAGAAAAGAGGAAAAAGTTTGAGGAAAAAGCTGGAATGTTGCGTCATAGCATAAATAGCATAGTAAAATGGAGACTATTAAAATTTCATTCGATTTTTTTCCAAAAAGATCATTAAAACATTTTATGGATATAAAAAAGTGACAAGGAAATGGTTTCAGGAAAATGTGGCGTTTTGAGGCGATCATTTTGTAGATCTTGACACGCTGAACAAGAATCTGTTGTCCATTTTTGCCAAACGCAATCCTCAATACCCAATTTTCAGCTTTGAAATTTACACTGAAAATGTTTCCAGCAAAGTTGCATATTTTCCTCTACGACAAAAATACATGAAAAACTGACAGACAAAAATAATAATAAAGCACATGAAAATATTACGTGGACTTGTTTTCATTCCGTTTTTTTTTTGTTTTTTTTCTGTAAAGAATTTCCATGTTTTGAAATTTTCAGACTAATTTTGAGGTTTTTGACGAAAATAAATATTCCAGTGTTCTTTTTCACACTTGATAACCCTATAGTGGGGGCCTTAGCCCTCAAAATCGCTTTTAAACAGGTTTTCTCACTTTCTAGTTGAAAACTTTGGAGCTGAAATTTGCCAATTGAGAATTGCGTTTGGCAAAAACTGAATACAGGATGTTGATCAGCGTTCGAAAATCTATCAAATGACATTTTTTGGTAGAGAAACTCCATATTTTCCCTTGCCGGAGGATTTGAACATTTTCTAGACTATTAGTTCAGCATGAAAATGGGACACCTCACAATCAGGATACTGTAGAGCTTGTGGCGAATCCGCTAATTTTCACTGTAAAAATTGGAACTCAAAAAAAAAATAATATTCATAACTGATAATTTATTTACTTTTTATATGTACCTAGGGTGGTACCCAAGATAGGATTTGAAATGGAAAGACAACAAAAATTAACAAGTCCATAATTTGTCCGGCGATGATTGCACAAGAATCTAGGGTGATATCGGAACAGTGATGGCAACTGCAAAAAATTTCACTCACTTTTTGTATATTTTTTCAAATAGAAACTCACTTTTTTTTGGTATCACATATTAATTGTGAAAAAATAAATGTTAAAAATAAAATTTAGTACAGTAGTGTAGATACTGTTAAATAATAATAATCGTCAATTTTCATGAAAATTGACAAAAAAAGAAGACGAATAGTATGTTCACCGCATGTTTAGAATGCGGCAAACAAGTGAAATGAACAAAAAAAAAACCCCACCCATATTTATTTGTTTGTAGTTTGTGAGGAGAAGAGAAAGGGAGGAGATAAGAGACGAATGTTGCGTTTTTTTTTGCGGTGAAATTGGAAAGTGAAATTTGAACATGAAAATGTTTGGGGCAAGAAAAACTGATCTTAGAATTTGGAGAAAATGTGTTCAGCTTTCAATGAAAGTTTTGTGAAAAGTACGGAAAAAACCAGAAAAGTACAGTACTCCTGAGAGTACTACGAAAATAGACATTCCAAATTTTCGTGTGTGGAAAACTTAAAATTGGGTTTTTTACAGACATCCTAGGCCAATATTTCTTGGCTTTGAACCAAAATATGGTGCCTTTCTGGAATTTTAAAAATGGGCTAGATCTAGGTGATTTTTAGTGAAACTTGGTTAAGGTCCTAGTGGATGTCTTGGTTCCAAGAATAGAAATTCTAAATTTCTGTGCCAGATTCATTTTTTGAAATCTTATGGTTTTGCACTGAAATTAGTAGTTTTAGGTCAAATTTCAAAATGATTTAAAAAAACAAATGGGCTTGGTCCAATTTGAGATTTTTCAGAATCGGGTCTATTTTTTTTGATAAAATCCTAAAAATTTTAATTTTTCTTCAAAAAAATATTTTAATTTTCCTTCCGGAATTTTGCATCTGTTTTGTATTAGGCAACTAGGAAATATTTAAAGTTCCAATAAATATATTAAAAATAAGTCATTATTGAAGAAGTTATTATTGAAGTGAGGTCAAAACTACAGTATGACGGGTCAGATTCATTTAACATAGTCATAGAGTACTGTAGTTTCTTCAATATGATGAATTTCACTGTTAATGAGTTAGTGGACATTTTTGAGATCATATCAGAGAAGTGCAGTAATCCTAAGAGTACTGTACTTCGAATTATAATCTCCAAAAAAGTTCAAAACTGAACTTAGAGAACATCTTGGGCCGTTATTTTCGACTCTGAACCATTTTAAGACTTTTTTAAAGGTAAAAATTGGGCTGAATGGAACTTCCAGGTTATTGTTGGGCCTTAAAATGTACTTAACCGCTAAAAGGTGAAGTGAATGAGAAAAGCACAGTAATCCTAAAGATACTGTACTTCAAAATCTTGATTTCCAAAAATTTAATTCTTTGGAGAATCCTTAAAATCCACAGGTTGCTTCTCAATCCCAGAAAATTTCACAAATTTAGTTAGGACCCATTGGACCATCAGCCAAAAGTTGATTCTGGCCTAAAAATAGGTGTACATATAGAGTACTGTAGTTTTCTGAAAACCTCTTGGACCCAATTTGCATCCCATCATCCCAAAAATGAAATATACACTATAGATTTGAGCATATAAATGTGTAGACATTTTTTGGACCAGGTGACAGGGATCAAAAAAGTACAGTACCCCAATCTGTAAAATTTGTGGCGAATCTGCTAATTTTCTCTGTAAAAAATGGAACTCAAAAAAACTTAATATTCATAACTGATAATTTATTAATTTTCTTTTATTATATGAAACGAGGCTGATTTGATTTGTGGATGGGAAACAACAAAAAATTACAAGTTCATAAGTTTTCTTGCGATGATTGTAAAGATAGCTAGGATGATAATTGATCGTTGATGTTATGATGCCTTCCCTCCAATTACAAGTTAATTTCATAAACACATGAAGTATTGTAGTTTAGATACAATAATAGCTGAAAATATCAATTCTTTCTTTGAATGCAAATTTTTAAAAAAATAAACTAACTTTTTAAATTTTTTGATTTTGTCGAGAAAATGTTATCAACTTCGGTCAATCCGGTACATTTTGATCTGAAAGAGTATTATATGAGAGGTTGGTTCTAGAGTACTGTAGTTCTTACCTTCTTTACTTTCTACTATATGAGAGCTCGATTCCATTACTCATAAGCTACATGTTGTGGTCTGTTTATTGTGCGTGATCCAGCTCTTGATAATCTCCGTCTCGGTTCTCTGTTGCAATATATGCGCCCCAAATGTATCTTGGATGGTAGCGAAGCTTGGTAAGCATTATGACTAGTTCAGCGCAAGCTTTTCACTCCAATCACAAGTTAATTTCAACAAACAAATGAAGTACTGTAGTTTAGATACAATAATAGCTGAAAATATCAATTCTTTCTTTGAATGCAAATTTAAAAAAAAATAAACTAACTTTTTCAATTTTTTTTTTATTTTGTCGAAAAAATATGATCGACTTCGGTCAATCCGGTACATTTTGATCTGAAAAAATATTATATGAGAGGTTGGTTCTAGAGTACTGTAGTTTTTACCTTTTTAAGTACATATACTACCATTTCTTGTCTTCCATTTTGACCTCAAATGAAGCAATTTTTTGGAACCGAAGCTGAAAAAAAAAGGTTTTTTTTTGTTTAAAAGTTTATGAAATCTCACTTTTTGAATGTTCAATTTCGAAAAGTTCAGTTCTCAAACTTGTGTTACCAACCAAATCTGAAAATTTACTACATACATAATAGGTTCTAGGGTACTGTAGTTCTCACCTCATTTTTCATCGAAGCAAGGCTTCATAAATTTTCGTATTGTTCATAAAAATACGGTAGTCTAGATACCGTATAAATTGATTTTGATCTGTAAATAAAAATAGAATTTACATGGCGTTGGTAAGATAGTTGTCACCTTTTTTTGTACACGTTGCTAACATCTGTTTCGAATAATTTGTTGGAATCAAAGCTGAAAAACGTATGTGTTTTTTTTTTAATTTAAGAAACCTCACTCTTAAATTCTCATTTTGTGCTAGTGTTTTTTCTTTCGCGAGATCCAGAGAGATTCTGAAAAAAATGGCTTCATTTCTATATATTTTTTGCTAAAATATACTCACCCTCAACTCTCCAATCTTCATTGATTGTTAAAATTTAAAAAAAAATAATATTCCTGTAGTCTAGATACAGATTTGTGCATGCTGAATAATACTTTTCATCTCTGCTGGTTAATTTATTGATCTTGCACTCAAAATGCGTCCATGAACATTGCTGGCGCTTATTGTGTACTTTTCGAGGAGAAAATGAGAAAAGGGGAAGAAACGGTGCATTATTTTTTTTGAAGAAAAGAAGAAAAGTCAAATATCTTCGAGAAAAAAGGGGAAATAAGTGATGTGTAAATAATTGTGGCTGGGGGGNGGGGGGGGGGGTGAATTTTTAATGCGCACATAGGAAAATTTTCGGGATATTATAGTTTGAAGGTTATTCAACGTTTTACTGTTCGATTTGTGGAAAAAAAGAGAACAGATGAAGTTGAAAATAAAAAAATGAAAGTTGGAAAAAATTGCGTAGTTTTTTTTTTTGAGTAAATAAATGTATTAGGGAGTTGTTTATAGAAACATAGCCCTTTGAGCTCATATACATATGTAACATGGAATGTTGTAAAAAAAAAACATTTCGCTAGTTTTTTTTTTCATTTTCAGCCTTGAAGTAAAATAAACTGAAAAAATTTAAATATTTTCGAAAAATCAAAGAAGTTAAGAAATATGGGATATTGAGATAGGTTCTAGAGTAACTTTTCCTCCTGAAAACATTTAGTTTTGAAGGAAAATTAAAAAATTACAGTAATTTCAGCCAAGTTTTAGTTTTTGTTCAAAAATAGTACGTGAAAGTTTTTTACTTACTTTTTGTCGGATAATTCCAATTTTTTAGTTTTAAAAAAATCTCAACGTTTTGAAACAAAATTAGACGTAGCTTCGCCGATTTTGAGGCACACTACGAATTTTATGAAATTTCATTGTATTTCTAGAAAAAATAGTCTAAAGAAGGACATTTGGCAATAAAAAACACTTGTGTTTTTTTCAAAAAATGAATATTTTCAGAAAAAATATTTCCAGATTTGTATTTTTCTAGATATCGTCCTACGAAAATTGGAGCACATTGCTGTGCAAAGTATGGGGCCAAATAGATCATTTGGAGCTGAGATACGGTTTAACCAACAGTAATAACTTTTGCTCGATACTGCAGGACCTGAAACGAGTCACCTGAATTGTACCTGGTCGGACAAAATACGGATCTCATTTTAATTTTCTGAATTTTCCTGAATTGGACCTGAAAATCGGACCAGTACGGAATTGAACAAGCACCAGAATTTTTTTTGAAACAAGCCCGGTCCTATTTTTGAATCAATTTCAAGTTGAAAATGAAACATAATTTAGAAAAATAAGTGCAATGATCATCAGGATTTTTTTTCGATTTTCTTTGGCCCCATTTCGGCGAGTTTTCTGCTTCAGAAACATATCAATTCGGTCTGTTTTTTTATGATCCGAAGCGGAAATTTTCTGGCCCACCTTTTCCGTTTCAGGATATGTCAATCAGAACATCTTGTCGAATTGAAGAACCCAAGAACTTCATAAAGAACCTGTTGTGCAATTATGGATTACTGTAGTTTTATATTAGCTCAAAGGACAAATGATGATCTGAATATAGGTTCCTGTAATTTTCCTACAAAATCTGCGTCCACAACAAATTAAAAAATTATATATGAAAAATAAAATCAAACTCAAATTTATACTAACTTATCGGCATGTGTCTTTATCTCGCATCCAGTACAACTTACTGACAGCAATGACGACTTCTCTCAAATGCTTCTTCATTGCGACCCGCATCATTCGCTCTTCAGGATTCGCAATCATTGAATTGTAGTGACCAGTTGTTTCCACAATTTTGATCGCGTTGTTTCGAACTGATGAGTCATCTGCAAAAAAACTGGCATATTCATCCTAAAAATAGCCAAAATATACTCGCCCTCTCCAACATCCGCTGATTTTCAAAATTCAAAATATTCCATATTTCTGTAGTCTAGATACAGATGTAATATTTTCCTATAAATTGAATAGTTTATTGATTTTCTACACAAATTGCGTCAATCAGCATAATTGACGCATTTTGTGTGTGATTTTTTGAGGAGAAAAAAAAAGAAAACAACGGATAAATTATTTTTCGCTTGTATGTGGAAAAAAAGAAAGGGTAAAATTGAAAAAAAACCTTTGCTATACTTTTTTTTTTATAAATTCGTATCTTCAGTTTGTGAAAAAAAGCATGTAAAACTCCGACAATAAAAGGGAAAATTAAAAACAAAAACTTTGCGATTTTTTTTTTAATTTTATTGATAAATAGATAGAGGTTTTTATAGGGACATAGGATTTTCAGCTCATTCATCATGCAAGGTACTGTAGCTTCAACTTTGAGCACGATATTTTTCAGGGTTTTTCGGGACTTTGACTACACCCCATATAAACTTTGAAAACTACCGTAACCAAGAAGGTACAAAAGTTTTTGTAGTTTTTTTTTTTTTAAATCAAATATAATAGGTATATTCTGAAACCTGAATTGTGCCTGGTCCGAGAAGAACCGGACATGGTTCTAATTTTTTGAATGTTCCTAAATTGGACCCGAATTCGGACCAGCACGGATTTTAAAAACAACCAAAACGTTTCCTGAAATTATCCTTATTTTGAATCAATTTTCAGAGATTAAAAAAAGAATTTTTTATCGAAAAGTCTAATATTCAAGAAAGAATGTTCAAAGTTAAAAAAATTGGTAACTTTCAACGTACATGTAGAAAATTTCCAAATTCGCCAACTCTTTTACCCGACCTTTGACTCAACACCTTAACATATTTCACTAGAAAAACTTTGTCTGAAAATCAAAATATTTCGAGTTTTTGAAAAATTAGGCATGAGGTTATAAATATGTGGAGCAGTGTAAATAAGAAAAAATGACAAAAACAAGACAGTAAAAAACTTTATTTATATTGAACAGTTTTCGAGTGAAATACTTCGGTGAACCGAAAAATTTAATTTTCCCTAATTTTTCAAATCAGGGAAATCTGGTAACTATAGCTATGGGCTAAATTTAGCTTCAGCTATAGCTAAACTAGGCTGATCCAATGAAACCTGCACCTAAGATTTGAGTCTCTGAAAAGATATCGAACATGCTAGAAATTCTATGAATCGGACCTAAAACGAGGTCAAGAAGGATCGTTCTGAATTTTGAGTTCCGTGATTTATTTCCACAGAAAAATAAATCATGCTCGGCTTTCTGTCATTCGAAGAACAATTTTGAGTTATGAAACCAACGTGAAATTGTAGTTTCTTACACTGAGCCAAGTTCTGATATGGCCTGAGTTCGAGTTCGGTCTCTTTTATTTGAGTCCGATTCTTGTGTAGCTCGGACAAATGTTTAGTCTTCATTTTGTTCGTGACCTTTCCGATTGAAAGGGTTACTTGAAATACCAGGAACAATTATTTCATACAAAGTTCATAGAATTTTATGGATTTCGCCATCTTGATTCTTTTTGCCATTATTTTGGCCATAATTACTGTAGTTTTTTATAATCTTGGAAGATTGCAACCAAATAGCAAATTTGGTTCCAAAAATGCATTGATTTGGATATGTATTTTGACTGGTTTTATTGTTTCACTTTTGGGTATTATTATTGCAGTTAGTATAACTAAACATGGGGAAGATGAGCTGAAATTGGATAAAGCTATCGAGGGTAGGAATTAATTTGCTGCCTGAAATTTTTACATAACTCTGTCAGAAACGAATTCAATTCTTGTCAAAGCTCGACACTATGTGGATGGAATATCATTTGACAGTTTGGATTGGTCATTTATGAATATACCAAATAAACATTTACCTCTAATTGGGAACCGTATTGTTAACAATTATAGAGGCAAACTTGAATTCAGATCTACTACATTTGTAAGCAGAAATTATCATTTAAAAAATTGAAAGAACCGGGAATTATTTTTTGTTGTAAAAACCATATTGTTTCCACTAAAAGTTTTTTGTTTATCAATTTTCAAGGCCTCCAAGTTCAGGCTCGATTCATGACTTCAAGTCGACCTTCAGCAAAGTGATCTTATTATATGTAGAGTAACATTACTCAGATAAAAAAATTGTTTAAAAAAAAACAAAAAAATTTACATTTAAAAAAAAACAAAAAAAGCTATTCAGCTAATGTCATTTTATGTCGTGAAATTTCGTTGTTTTTCTATCCGAATAAATATTGAGAAACTTTCTTTTTAGCATGATGTTCTGGAAGACAAAGTGATTTTGATCTCAAACTTTGTCGAAGACAGCAAAGAAATATCAAAAGATATAAATGAATTGAACGAGGCTCTTCCGGCCGCATGTGGCAAAAAAATATATGATATTGGTGATCAATTATACGATATAGCAGTGAATATCAACGCGTATATAGGGCCCACAATGAGTGTTTTAGAAATTATGGATAATGACATGGATACAATGGAAAATTATTGTCAAAAATTAGTGGATGAACAAAAAAAGCTGGATTTTGTAAAAAGTATGATCAAAACCAGGATAGAAACGATGAACGTGAGTATTTCAAAAAAAAAAAAAACTTGATTCCGAAAAAGAGATTTAAAATATTTAGATTTATGACAATGTGAGAGTCTTCTCTTCCTTTCCTAAATTAGTTTTGAAGTGACGTTCTTCCTTAGTAGAGAACGACAATTGTAAAATTCGGTTGTCAAATAAAGTTTCCACACTCAATTTTGCACTTATAACAAGTTCAGAAGTCGTTGGGTAATATTATCTAAATTTTATTGGGCTTTGTGAATCTGTTCATGACAAGCGACCGACTATTCCGAAAACAGACTCGGTTTGGAATCATGGTCAAGCGATGATGAGAACGAAAGTCAGCGCACAATTATCAGCCTCATAACAGTCGTATTGGGTCTTTTCTTTTTGTCAATACGTCTCAGACTTGTACAATTTTTGTGAAAAGTAGTATACCAAGGGAGATTAGATTAGGTATTAACGAACTTTTTTTTTTGACTTATGTCATTCGATAGTTTTCGATGCTTCTAGCTTTTGTAAAACTTGGCGCGGAAAGCTGAAAATCAAATATATCTGGTTTGTTAAAAAAAATTAATAAAATGTTCAACGTGTGAAAACAAATTGTGTTATCAAATTGTATTTCTAATTTTTTTTTTCAATTAAAAACAGAATAAATGAGACAAATCGTGAATATTTTTTGAAGATGTGTGTATTTTCTGGATAAGATGTATCAGGCCTTTCTCTCCAATTATCCTGATCAGGAATCATCCAATTTTTGCAAATGAAGCACAGTTTTACTAAACCAAGAGCAGTGATCGCTGTCCACACTACGAAATTTTCACCCTTAAAGTTACGACGAGAGTAACGCAACTTTTATTTCTGAAATGTGTACCGCTAATCACGGAAGCCTTCAGGGTCATGAAAACTTGAGGTTTTTTGAACTCTGAAAGGAACATGAAAAGTAAAAGTGAGTTTTTTTGGCTCTACCGCATCCCTCACTTGTCGCTAGCTGGTTTGCTGGTTAGTTTGGCCGAGTTTTAAGTGAAACCCATGCTTCGTTTGCGAAAATTGAATGATTCCTGATCAGGATAATTGGAGAGAAAGGTCTGGTGCATCTTATCCACCAAAAGAGAGCCACAAATTTCACCTATCAACAAGATGGTGCTCCATCAAAACGTGCGCATCTTGCAATCAATCTTATTTCTGACGGAAAAAATCCTGTTCTTGATTGGCTCGGGTGCTCGTCGGACAGAAACATCATTAAAGACGTTTAGAGAATTGTGTTTTAAAAAATTTAGGACTGAAACAAAAACTGCAACAGTGTTTGGGACCTCAATAGAGCTTTCAATGAGGATTAACTCCAATTGGGCCAGAAACTGATGGACAGTTCTCATACATTTATGGATTGACCAGTTTTCGATCGCATTAATTGTCAACCCCTTGAATCATGGAATATGCATTGTCCCTTATTTTTGAACTTTGCTCAAAATTTTGACCCTGGCCGTATCATTATGTGGAAAAATTTTCTGTGTTTTTCGAAAAAATCAAATTTTCTTTTTATTTACTTGTTTTTGTGCAATTCTGAGTTTCTATGATTTCCTCAAAAGGTTTTTTATATATTGAATCATTTATTGAGAAAGAAATCCAACATTAAAAAAAGATTTATAGGTTTCAAATTCAAAAATTCCTAGTTTTCGAGATTTTTGAATATTTTGGCATGGCCGTATCATTATGTGGAGCACTGTAGATTATCAATAGAGCGCGTGTTACCGATTTGTGAAAGGCTCATATCTCAGATTATTATCAAGGTCCCAAAATGTACCACACGCCATTTTATATATTAAATATAATTATTGTCACGACGAAAATATTAGAGCCCCGTAAGAGAACCAGTTAGCACTGGACAAAATTTTTGAAATGAAAGAGATCCCATGAAAACATGCATATTTCACAGAATACATGAGAGGATCAAAATGATTGAAGATTCGTGAACAAATCGGAAGCCAAATAAATACTGTTTGAAAACTAGGATCGTAAGAAAACGCCCGTTCGCCATCATAGATGGGAAAATTGTCATAACTCGGCTCAATAGCACAGTTATGCACAGAGGTATCAGCAAAATTATTTTTGTACAGTTGAGTGTAGCATATCTAGAAAAAAAAACTAGGAATATTTTCCTAAAAATGTTCTTTTTTTTTTTTGAAAAACGTCCTCCTGGGATGGTAATTCCCCGGAAGAATTTTTCAAAAAAAAAAAGTAAAATAACAGGATTTCAAATGAGTTGTCTTGATTCATAAAAAAAAGAAATGCAAATCGTCGACACAAAAGGAAACAATTGAAACTGTTGCTTTAGAAATTTTGTTCAGAAAATGATCAACAAGTTTCAAACCGACATCATCAAATCAGACGAAACTGAACAAGAATGGGGCCGGAAAATGAGAGAATTGGCGCCTTTTTGGATCACCGAGAATATTGTCAAACTCCTTGTCAACGTTGTATGTATTATGCTCATAATTATGTCAATTATATCCATTATTACCCTATACCGTCCATCACTTTTTGGTCAAAAGATTGTTCCTTCTAAACTAATATCCATATTGTTTTGTATCACTGCCATTTTGACAATTATATCTGGTCTTATTGTATTGATTGTATCAATTGGAACTGTTGGACAATTCGATTGTCCACTCAAAAATGATACATTTGGAGTTGCCAACTTCACTGTTCCAATACCTGATTCCAATGGAAATAGAGAGTTTTCATTGTGTGCAACATCCAACTCGACTGTATTTTCACGAATATTTCCATTGATAAATCGAGATGAAATAATGAAAAATCTCAAAATAGAAGAATATGAGAAAAAGATGTTGGCTTCATTTATACAACCAGTCACACATATAGATTTACCGTCGAGTGTCTCGGAAGATTTGGAAACGACCAGAAATTTTTTTAAAAAGTTGAAAGAATTATATGATAAGAATTGTCTAGATGATACAGCACAACCACATCTTTACTTCAAAATGACTAATTTGGAAAGATTTTTGAGAGGAAGTGACGAATTTAAGAGCGTCATTGATGGTATCAATCGAGTAGTTGAGAAAGAGAATTCTTTTAAAACTAGTATAAAGTATATATATAAATACACTATAGAGCATTTCGAAACGGCAATTTATGGAATAACTGTGAGTTTAATTTAGTAACTTGTTACCTTCTCAGTTTAAGTGCTTTTTTTTTTAAATTTGTTTTTTAAAATGAAAATATGAAGGTTTATCGAAACGCAGTAGCCATCAAATTTTTGAATACTGTTGTGAAAAGTGTCGTAAATTGGCTTAATATAGGCATATCTTGAATTGTTTAGAAAAACATCACCGCCGTGGACTTTCCGTGTGAATCAATAGTTGCCGGCTACTCGGAATGTGCCCCTTCAATATGTAAACAATTTGATTCTCCATTGGATACCTACTCGATATATCTTCTCATTACAATTCTGATTTGTCTCATTTCCTTGATACTTTTTGCTTCAATATACAACAGTTTGACAATTATAAATGAAGATATCAAATCGGATCCGAAGTCTCCTGTTTTAACACCAACCTCTCCTGTTTTTACACCAACCAGAAATGTAAGACAATGATGGAAAATGTCGACAAATGATGACAAATGAACTGGAAAATATATCTAATTGATATCTCATTGTGTGTGCAATGATAACGTTTTGAAACAATAAAACTCTTTTAGACTTGGTGCAAACGTACATTTTCCTTTTTCAAAATTACCGCGTCTTTCGCATATATTTCAGTTTTTTTGGAATCGTTCCCAATCGCGACTGCAAGAGAATTAAAAATTTCTGAGATACAACTCTTTGGAAGAAAGATCAGTATATGGTAGTAGACATGAAACAATTGTTTGTAGTGAAGCAGATTCGGGAGCACGTGAAAACTTTCTTCTGACCAGGGAATCAAAAATAAACCTGCAACAGAACATGTTGTGAAAATAGAGCCTACACAATTTTGCTTTTTTTATAGATCTGTGACTTTCACAAGAATGACTCTATTCACCACGAAAACGAATTAAGCAAAATAACAAGTGTTGTTTGAAGCTATTCAGAAATCATCGAAATCCGATTTCTACCTTTTTCTAAGGAAAAATCGCAATTTCGAGAACCACTGAAACGCTCACAACTAAACACTCACCATAGAAGTCGTTAATTCACATCGAATTGTTTTTTTTTTCTTCCTTCCAATGCCTTCTACTTGCCAAGAATATTAGTTTAATATATATTTTTAGTTGAAAAAGAAAAAAATATTATGTTGGGAAAACAAATTTTGTTTTGGGTAGTGCAGAAAAACTGCTCTATTGACGTTGGTTTTCTAGGCCGCCGGTCAAGAAATAAAAAACGCCCGTGTCGCCTCTGAATCACAAATTTCACCTTTTTCTTGGTTTGACGTCAAACGTGACGTGTTGTTGCGCTGTTTATTCCGAAGTTTATGTTATTCAATCGGTTATCTACTCGAAATAGTAAGTTTTTTCACATTTATCTAGTATTTCCTCTGTTTTTTTATTTGGTTGAGAAACTTCGAAAGTTTATAGTTTCGACGTTACGTTCATAATTTTCAGGTCACCAATAAATCAAGGAATCTGGAAATGCGGCTGGAACCGAAAAAACCTATGAAATTTCGTGGTAGCACTTCGGGCTCAATATTAGACCTCATTGTCAGTTGACTGAAACGTATATGTCATTTTGAGCACTTTGAAAGAGAGGGATTGGATTTTTTTTGGGTTGCTGAGGTCTTCTTTTTGAGCCAAATATCATAGTTGATTTCAGACTACGGACTTGCTAATAGGTTTATTTTAAAGGCGCATGGGTTTTTGAGCACGTTTTGAATATTGCTTCAGGTGTTGTGCGAATTCTCTAGGATTCCCAGGATTGGGCTCATTTTTTACATACGAGCTTAAAATAAATTAAACTTTCTCTTGAATCACAAAGAAGATATAGGTTCTTGGAAGGTTCGATTATTTTTAAATAACTTCAGGGTTCTAGGAAATACCTAGAATAGTTTCAGGTTTCAAAGGAATAATCGAAATCCTGAAGAAATTTCTCTGAAGTTATTTTTATCTAATCTCAAAAAACTGGAGTTCTACGTTGGCAGCAAATTGAAAATTCTTCATTCAGTAACACAATTAAGCTTCCCGATAATTGGCCAACCAACGATGGGCATATTTAGTATCACAATTGTCGTAACATGGCTGGTAGACAATTCTCAATTGATTGGAAGTCGAAATATACCATTGGTTTGTCACAGAAGTCGAATTGAGGGTTTGGAATGGGAAAGAGGAATTGAACGAGTTGTAGAGCATGATCGAGGCCTTCTGGAAAAAGAAGGATTTGATGGGTACTCAAAACAAGGGTTCAAAAAACTCACAGAGTCCAAGGACATTATTGGGAAACGAACAAGAGCATTGGAGCCATCATCGACACTTATAAAATATTCACAAACTTTTCCAGGTACTCCAACATATGTCATTGGATAGTTGGGTGATCCGAAGTTGCCATATCTCATGTCATAGAAATGTGGAGCACTACAATCATCAACAGGTCGAGCAGTGGTTGGCACATTCCAATTTGCTCGTTTACAGATGAATGGGATTGTTACATTCTCATTTGTGCTCACCCATGCTCCATCTTTGTAAAAGGCCATGTTATAGGCCAAACTGAAGGATTTTCCGAGGTTCATATTTTGATATCCGGTATTATTGTAGTTGAATGTTGAGTTATCCGACCAGGAAACAGTTCCATCTTGGCTCAGAATTGCTCCGATTCGGGTGATTCCAAGGAGCTCAGTTTGAACGAGATTTGTTAGATAGTTATTTTCTTCTTGTGAATGGATCGAGACTAGATTTGCTCCAATTTGTTGACATGCTCCTTGAGCATCATCTAGGGATAATTGAGTTGTTACAGGGAAGTAGCAATTGTTATTGAATGGATGTTCACAATCGATATCGAGGATGTTAGATTCGCAAATGTATGAGAAGGATGTTGAATTGCAATCTGCACTCACCCAACGGCCAGAGGAGGTTCCTAAAAATAAGTGATTTGAATCCCTGATTTTCAGATTCTGAAGTTGAACATAAAAATATGGAATCTTCGAAAATGGTTCAAGACTGTGCTCAAGTCGTTGATTAACTGACCTGTTGTCAACATATATACGCATTTTCCAACATCCATCATTGGATATCCATTTTTGAAATTGCTGAAATTTCCAGCCGAACTGTTATATTTATCATCCCAATGACAAGAAGACGGATCTTGATTCGAATTACATGTCAAACCGAGCCAAATAAAATTATATTGACTGGCTGAGGAAGAAACAATGGCTGAATTGTCGATGGCATTTTGAATTGTTAGTAGATTTCCCTTATTTTGACGACATGAATCGAGAGCAAATTGGTAGGAGAGAGGAGCATCGAAGAACTGCAAAGATTTTATATTTTAGGCTAACTTCGGGTGGGAGCTAGGCTTAGACTAACAGGCCTAACAAGTGCTCCAAATTCGCACAAAAATCCTACTTACTTTTAAGCATTTGTTGCCGTTTCCCGTATATCCTGATGGACAAATTAGTGCAAACGAAAAGTTCACCAAAAATAATAAAAAGTGCACTCGGAGCATTTTTAAATGATAAAACTAGTGATGATTTTTTGATTTTTATAGTGAATTTTTGATGATTTCAAACTTTGATTAGACATTTTCATGATGATTTTTTGATACATAAAATCATTTTGTCATCAACTGATACTATAAACTCATAAAATATCACGAAATATCACGAACAACTAGGCTTGTAGCAAAAACGCCCGTTCGTAGAGCTTGAAATTCTCTACAAGCCACATAAATCATTCTTTTGATTTTGAGCCAGAGACTCTTTAAAAACTCAATTATTCGGACACACCTTTTCTCCTATTTTGACAATTTTGGTAGTGCGTTTGTTCAAGAATTTCTTATTCAATTTTCGGTGAACTGCAAAGAAAAATACCGGATTTTGTAGAAGAAAAAATTCCCTACAAAACCTATGTCGTGAAATTTTTTTGGTGACCTATTGCAAAAAAGGGAGCCGGCCAAAAATTGGTCGCCTATGGGAACAAAATGGAAAAGAACAAACACACAAAAGTTGTCAGAAACAACACACAAAAAATAAACGGGCGTTCGGGCGTTCGGGGGTTCGGATAAACGGGAGCGCAGGCGTTCGGGCGTTTTGAAAACGGGCGAACGGGACGCCCGTTTACCCGTTTATACAAGCCTACGAACAACTACAAAGCACACTTTTCTCCTTCTCATCAATTCATTTCTATCTCTCATTTTCTCTCTCAAAATCATGATCACTTATCGGCAATTTCTGTCGCTTTCTCTCGGCCTGCTTAGTATAGTGGTTAGTACTCCACGTTGTGGCCGTGGCGACGCTGGTTCGATTCCAGCAGCAGGCAACTGTTTTAGCGAATTTTTTTTTTTTTTTTAATTTTATTTTTTTTTTTTTGAAAAAAAAAAAAAGGTTTTCATGGATTTTGGCGCGTGACATATATTTTTCGGTGGATTTGGCGTCAGAATCGGAGGAGATTGGTTTATTTCAATAAACACTTTTTTTCGAGATTCACGATCTCTGATCTTACCTTCAAGTAGAGGTATGGTTTGGGAAATGGTACTGGGGTTCTCCAGTGCTACAGTAATCCAGGGGTACTGTAGACAGAGTTCTCAATTTTAAGAGAACTGTACCCGGGACATTTCTACAGTAACCCAAGGTATGAGCAAGAGGATTACTGTACTTCATTTCAAGAGTAACTGTTTCTAGAATTACTTTCTTTGGTCTTTAAGGTTTGTAACAACTTTCAGTACTACAGTAACCCTGGAGAGTACTGTAGGTCAGGATTTTTTGAAAAAATATTGTACCTATGACATTTCTACAGTAAGCCAGTATATAAGTAAAATGATTACTGTACTTTTACTCCAGAGTTACTGTACTCAGTTTTAGGTTCTTTGACATGTCTTGACTGTGACAAGCTCTTCTATTTCTACAGTAACCCTGGAGAATACTGTAGGTCAGGTTTTTTGGAAGAATACTGTACCTGGGACATTTCTACAGTAACCCGCGAATTTTTTGCAGCAGATCGAGAACAATTACCTGATTCAAAAATGGCAGAAGAAGATCCGATGGCAAATGTGAAATTCACACCGGGCAAAAAGTTTGGTGAATGGGTGATCAAAAAGAGGCTGGACGAAGGCGGATTCGGTCAAGTATATTTGGTCGAAAATGCGAAAAAAGACAAGGCGGCACTAAAAGCCGAATCGAATGAGGTCGAAGGAGGATCGGCTATAAAACTGGAGACAATGATACTGAAACAGTTGAACAAGACGGGACCTGTTCCACATATTCCTATCGTGTTTCATGCGGCGAAGAGGAATAAATACTGTAGGTCATAGAGGGGGTACTGTAGTTCTTGAGGTACTGTGTTTAGAACCTTTCCTTGACTTTAAAGACTGATTTTTGGGATTTTTGGGCTTATTTTTGTGTCCTAATTTTTGATCATAGTAGAACCCTTCTTTGAACATGCTAATCCTAACTAAATTAGGCCCATTTCTGACTAATTTTTCCATTTTAGAAGGGGTACTGTAGATGTTCAGGTACTGTGTTTTGGACCTGTTTTTAACTTTTCAGACTGATTTTTGAAAGACATTGGGCCCTATTTTGGTGCCCTAATTTCTAGTCCTTTTCTGATCATAGTTGAACCCTTTTTTGAACATGCTAATCCCAGCCAAATTAGGCCCATTTCTGTCTAGTTCTTCTATTTCAGAAAGGTACTGTAGATTTGCAGGTACTGTGTTTTGAACCTGCTAGATTTGTTTCAGGTTTTTAATCGTTGATCTTTCGGAAAGATTCCTGGTCCCATTTTTAGTGAATTTTGTCAAAAAAAGGGTAATTATTCAATTTTTTGACCTTGTTTGCAAATATTGTGGACCTGAATTTAAAGGATTTTTACTAATTTCTAATATTCTTGAGCCTATTTTTTATAATTTTGGAACCGTTTTTGTTTTTTCGGTTCTAATTCCGGATATTTTCGACCCATTTGTCACTTTTTGTTCGGATTTTTGTGATTTTGAGCCCATTTTCAAACATTTATGGTATTTTTTGGATATTTCAGGGCTATTTTCGGAATTTTTTTCACGATTCTAATAAGTTTTTGATATTTTTGAAACCGTTTTCAAACATTCAAGGCCTCGATTTCTTGTAATTTGATCAGTTTTTGCTCGGTATTGGTCCAGAAAATTTATTTGTCAGCACATTTTGTGCTGACTCAAACATTTTTCGAACAATTTGGGTCCATTTTGATCATTTTTTAGGTTATTTTGGTCTCTTTTCAATCGATTTGGTTCCAATTTCTGATAAGTTCTGGATATTTTTGGAGTTTTTCGCCGGTTTTTGATATTTTGAACCGTTTCCAAATCGACCTTCCAAACTCGTTTAATAATAAAGAATAGATTCTTTTTGAGACCAATTTTTACCGGTTTTAGATCATTTTGAACTAAACTCTGGGAATTTTTACCCAATTTCAGTTTTTGAGCCCGTTTTTGCTCTAAAATCCTCAAAAAACTATTACAGGTTACATGGTGATGACGTTGCTCGGCGAAAATCTGAAACATCTGAAAACGGATCAACCAAAAGAGCGATTCACTCGCGGCACATGGTCCCGTGTCGGTATTCAATGCCTCTACAGTCTCAAATACCTTCATGATTGCGGTTTTATTCATCGCGATATCAAACCGCAGAATTTTGTGATGGGACATCCCGAAGATGGGGCTAGAAGCAGAATGGTGCACATTTTGGATTTTGGACTGGCTCGCCCCTTTGCAAGCTATGTGAGTTAGTTTGGGAGGGGGGACTAGAAAACCAGATTTCGGAATTCTAGGCCACAGTTGGTTGAATGCTCATAACTCGGCTCAAGATGGTCCGTTTGAGCCCATATTTTGCACAGTTGAGCTCAAAGGTAACAGCTAGCTGCTCCAGTTTTTGTGGAACGATGTCTGAAAAATAAAAATCTCAAAGATTCAGTTCTACCAAACTGGAGCACTTTGTTGATATCTTTGAGCATAACTGTGCAAAATATGAGCTCGAATAGAGCATTTTGAGCTGAGTTTTTGCTCACTACCATCTGAAATTTAATTGGTGAAACATGCTCCATTGATAATCACTAATTTTTTTATCGTAAAATTGATTTTTGAGAATCGAAAATGTCAAATTAGGTTTTGAAGTTTTAGGATTCAGAACCCAACTAGATGGTGCCTAAATAGATGTGTTGAAATTTGAATTTCACAGGTATTGAGTCCAAAATTTCAATTTTCGATTTTTTAAATATAGTATCTTGGCTCCAAAATCAAATTTTCAAAATTTAAAGTTTCAAAAAAATAAAGTTTAAAATCGACTTTTTTTTTATTTGAAGTAGCAAACATTTCCAAAACATTTTTAGGAAAAAATCCCAGATTTTCACTTTTCCTTATTCAGTTCTACAAAATCGGAGCACATTGCTGATACAATTGTGCAAAATATGAGCTCGAATGGAGCATTTTGAGCCGAGTTAAGACGATTTTTGTTCACTATCATCCAAAATTCAGGCGGTAAAACGCACTCCATTGATAATCACTCATTTTTTTATCGTAAAATTGATTTTTGAGAGGCGGAAATGTCAAATTCGGTTTCAAATCACAATTTTGAATTCGAATGCAAATTTTCAATTTTCGAATTATTTAAATTGAATATGTTGGTTCCAACATCGAGTTTTCAAAATTTAAAGTTTAAAGTTTAAAATCGACTTTTTTTATTTGAAGTAGCAAACATTTTCAAAAAATTTTTAGAAAAAAATCCAGATTTTTATTTTTCAAGGCTCAGTTCTAAAAACCTTTGAGCACAGTTGTGCAAAATACGAGCCCAAACGGAGCATTTTGAGCCGAGTTATGACGTTTTTTGCTCAGTGACCTAGGAAACCGAAAATTGGAAATTTAGGCCATTTTTATAAGAAGTAACCTCAAGAATCTTATCAACATCTCAAATGGAATTTTACGTCATAATTGAGAAACTCTCTCGAGAATCCCTTCAAAAATGTCAATATTTTTTTCTGCAGAGCGAAAAACTCAAAAAGTGGGTAGCACGTAAAGCGCGCGGAACCGCCGAATTCCGTGGCACCCTTCGCTACACCTCGCCCAACGTGCACAATCGAAAAGAGCAAGGCCGCGTCGACGATGTCTGGTCGCTGCTCTACGTGCTCATTGAGCTCAACGGCGGTCTTCCATGGCAAACGGAAAAGGAGCGCGAAAAAGTGGAGCAAATGAAGATGAATATGGCCGATAGGGCGGTGATGCAGAATATGCCACCGTGTATGTCGAATATTTTGCCACATTTGAAGAGTTTGGACTATTATCAGCGGCCCGATTATCATTTGTTGTTCAAGTCGTTGTGGCAGGTGATGGTGAATGAGAAGGCGACCACTTCGGCCAAATATGATTGGGAAACGCCGGAGCAGGAAGAAGCCGCGGTTAGTTTTTATCCCTTTGTTTCTCTGGGTCTCTTATTTCTTCTTTATCTCTATCTCTTTGTTTCTCTGCCTCTCTTATTGCCTCCTCATCTCTATCCCCTTGTTTCTCTATTTCTCGTACTTTCTCTTTATCTCTATCCCTTTGTTTCTCTGTGTCTCTAATTTCCTCTTTGTCTCTATCCCTTTGTTTCTCTGGGTTTCTAATTTTCTCTTTATCTCTATTCCTTTGTTTCTCTAGGCCTCTTACTTTTTCTTTCTCTCTATCCCTTTGTTTCTCTGGGTCTCTTATTGCCTCCTCATCTCTATCCCCTTGTTTCTCTAGGTCTCGTACTTTCTCTTTATCTCTATCCCTTTGTTTCTCTGTGTCTCTAATTTCCTCTTTATCTCTATCTCTTTGTTTCTTTGCCTCTCTTATTTCCTCTTTGTCTCTATCCTTTTGTTTCTCTGGGTCTCTAATTTTCTCTTTATCTCTATCTTTTTGTTTCTCTGGGTCTCGTTTCGTCTAAAAAGAGACCCAATTTTCAGTCAAATTTAGCCGATGTACTATTTGGGAATTTTCGGGCTGTTTTAGAATATTTTAGGTTCCAATTATAGGTTTCCTTTTTTAGAACCGTAAATTTCAATCTTGCAGAAAAAGTTCAAACCGGCCGATTGGGAGAAACCGGATGGTCAGTTCTTCACCACTGATCCGACTGGTATCAATGGACCCGCTGATTCGACTGCTCCTTCGGAACTCGTTGTTGACGCTCTCAAAAGTGTTGATGACAGTAATAAGGTAACCAGAGAGGAGTACTGTAGTTTGTCCAAATAATTTTTTTGCAGAAGAAATGAGGCGAGGAGCAGTGGAGAGAGATCAATTATGGATATCCTTGTAATTTTTTATGAGAATAAACATTTTTGATATTATTGTAGTTTTTTTGGAGGGTGTACTGTAGAAGATTACTGTACTTGGGTAGTGTACTGGAGTGGAATGATTACTGTCGTTTTGAACGGGGTACTGTACATTTCGGTGCTGTAGAACACTGGGTTTTTTTCCCAAAATTACTGTACTAAACTGGATCAATGTAGATTGATGAAAATACTCAAGGTTACTGTAGTAGTTCTGAAGGTACTGTAGGAGTACTGTAGCTTTTTTCGTACTTTAGAGGTTACTGTACTTTCCAGAAGAGGAATAGGTACAGTTCCTCATTCACCAGAAAACGATCAGGTTACTGTAGGTCCTATTATTTATCTGGAGCATTGTAGGTATATTCAGTTTTTGTAAGGGTACTGTATATCATCCGAGTGTACTGTAGATTACTGTAGTTTTATCTACTGTAACGAAAAAGTATCAATAATGATACTATTGCTTTATAATATCCAGAAGATTACTGTAACCATCAGGGTACTGTAGATCCAGCCAGTTTCCATTTTCGAAATTTCTAGTTTACTGAGGTTTATCCAAAGGGGTACTGTAACACATGAGGAACTGTAGATCACTCAGATTACTGTACCCAAAATGTTTGAAATTAAAAAAAAAATTTAAAGTTACCATACATTACTGCAACAAACATTGATAATAGTACTGTACCTTAATAAAATTCAGAGGATTACTGTAATAATTGGAGTACTGTAGATCAACTTTATTACTTATAACAAGTAAATAAATAACTTCTCTAGACCCAAAGTTTTTTCAAATTTCTTGTAAAATTTTTTTTGATCTACCGCGCAAAAAAAATTTCTTTTTTTTCAATGAAAAAGTTTTGATGAGAATTCATTCATTCTCTTCATTTTCTCTTGTTTTTCTCTCTTTTTTTGGGTACTGTAGGTCTAGCTACAGTACCCCTACAGTACTCTATAAATATTTAATTTTCAGATGAATCTCTATTCGGATTCATCGTCAACGTCATCGCGATCGTTCATCAACATTGGCTACACGCCAGATGTTGGCGAATCGGATTTTTTTGGCGACGACGAAGCCATCATCGCGCCAAAACCCAGGTAAAACCTACCTACAGTACCCCTTTCCTTTCGAGACCCATATTTATTTTTTTGTAGGAATCAGACGCGTCGACCGATGCTCACCTCAACGCCACGTGTCGTTTGTCGAATTTCGCAACATTCGTGAGTGATTTTCAGCATTTTCAGCCATTTTTAGAGTACGAAATTTGTTTGCAGACATGTGGCAGTTTTTACACGCGAATCGCAGCCGATGATGAGAATGGCGGCTTGTGGAAATGAGGATGAGGAGGACGATGAGTTTCGAGATGTTTCCGAGAACAGTCAGGGATATCGATATTTTTATCAGGTAAAAGCGGGGGACTAGGAAATCAAAAAAGGGGATCTAGGCCATCTGGAGCGTTCGATATGACCTTCTGAATCTTAATCTAGGCTGTTTTAGGTCATTTTTTGTGATCTAACAAGGGAACCTTCACATTTGGAAGTGGGACTTTCAAATGAAACACATATAGTCTGGTAGTTTTCGATACGCTAGAAACGATCCTGTGAAAATTAGCTGCGTTTCGGTCAGCTGAGCTCCGAAAAACATGCTCCAAAGTTTCACGATTTTTTCACCATTGCATAAAAAATAAAACATCGAAATAGTGTAAACAATTAAGAACTAGGCAAAATGTGTTGAGGTGGCGCAGCCGGGAGGAGGAGGTTGCGTGGAGTGGATGGTTCTGTGTTCGACCCCTGCCGCAGGCGAAACCTTTTTTTTTTTTTTNTTTTTTTTTTTTTTCGAAACACGTGGTTAATGCATCTCAAACAAAAATAATGTTACGTGAACATAAACATATCGATATTTTTATCAGGTAAAAGCGGGGGACTAGGGAATCAAAAAAGGGGATCTAGGCCATCTGGAGCGTTCGATATGGCCTTCTGAATCTTAATCTAGGCTGTTTTAGGTCATTTTTTGTGATCTAAGACATCTGGGTCCAAATTTTAAAAGTGTTTTTTCCAGGTTCTAGGTTCTTGATTATGTAGTCCATATTTTGAAGTTTTTGGATTCTATGTCATATTCCGAGAATCTAGAGGCGTCTAGACCGATGTTCAAGATTTCTGATTATGTAGTCCATTATCTGAATTTTTGATTCTTTGGCCCGTTTTTTGAACATCTCAGATTTTAGTAGGCCAAAGTTCTATATTCTAGACTGATCTTTGGAGCCCTAAATACCTGGTCCTGGATTGTGGATATAACTTTTCTAGACCCACATTTTACAGTTTTGGTTCCAGGTTTCTAGAATTTAGTTTTCGAGGCTCTTTTTTGAGGATACCATTTTAAAGGACCAGGGTTTTTAGTTTGAAGTTTTACATTCTTGATTATGTAGACGTTATTCTGAAAGTCTGGTATCCTAAGCCATATTTGGAAATTTTGGGTTTTAGGTCGAAGTTTCGGGTTTTTGATTCTTTGAGTTATTTTTTGAGAAATGTTTTTGTTAAGTCGTTTTTTGAGCCTCCGTATTCATCGGCCTTATTGTCGAAATATGGGCTCCTAGGACAATGTTCTAGGTTCCTGTTTATGTAGTCCATATTCTGGGATTTTGGTTTCCTTTTTTTGGTTAGATGGTTTTTTGAGGTTTTCATATAAGTAGCCCGAAGCTCTAGATTCTAAGCTGATCTTTGGAGGCCCGGATACCTGGATAGGTTCTGGATATAACTTTTCTGAACTAGAATTCTAGGTTCTTAATTTCGTAGCCCCACATTTTTAGTATTGATTTTCGGTTCCTAAAATTTAGTTTTCGCTGCTGTTTTTTAAGGATACAGTTTCATAATCCCGTGGTTTTCATTTTGAACTTTGAAGTTCTTGGTTATGTAGACCGTTTTCTGGAATTGCGGGATTCTATGTCATGGTTGGAGATTCTGGGTTTTTGGCCGAAGTTTGGGGTTTTTGATTTTTTAACCGTTTTTCAAAAATCAGGATGTGAAAATTTTATTTTTTGCTGTAGTGCTTCTAGGACAAGGTGTTAGGTTCTTGATTATGTAGTTCATTATCTCAAGCTTTGGTTGCCAGGTTAATTTTAGGGATTTTCATATAATTCGGCCAATGTTCTATATTCTAGATTGATCTTTGGAGACCTAAATACCTGGTCCTAGATTGTGGATATAACTTTTCTAGACCCACATTTTACAGTTTTGGTTCCAGGTTCCTATAATTTAGTTTTCGAGGATCTTTTTCGAGAATAAAATTTTATAGGTTCATTGTTTTCACTTTGAACTAAGAGGTTCTTGGTTATCTAAATCTTATTCTGAAATTTAAGGATTCTGAGCCATATTCGGAAATTCTGGATCTTACACCAAATTTGTAGGTTTTCAGATTTTTTGAACCATTTTTCAAAAATCAGGATGTGAAATTTTCATTTTTTGAATTAGTGCTTCTAGGACAATGTGTGAGGTTCTTGATTATGTAGTTCTCAAACTTTAGTTGCTTGGATGGCAAACTTTGGTTGCCAGGTCAATTTTAGGGATTTTCATATAATTCGGCCAATGTTCTAGGTTCTAGACTGATCGTTGGAGACCTAAATACCGGCTCCGCGACATTTGGCCACCAGACATTTCGCAACTGTGACATTTCGCCACCAGACATTTGGCCACCAAGACAAATGGCCACTATGACGTTTTGCCACCCGACATTTCGTCACTGACGTTTCGCCACCAGTGTTTTCATTAAAAAATGAAAACGTGTAACGCTATTTTTGGTGGCGAAATGTCACAGTGGCGGAACGTCTGGTGGCGAAATGTCTGGTGTCGAAATGTCTCGGTGGCGAGTTGTCACAGTGGCGAAAATGTAAAAGTGGCGAAATGTCACAGTTGCGAAATATCACAGTGGCGAAATGTCGCGGAGCCTAAATACCTGGGGCTAGATTGTGGATATAACTTTTCTAGACCCACATTTTACAGTTTTGGTTCCAGGTTCCTATAATTTAGTTTTCGAGGATCTTTTTCGAGGATAAAATTTTATAGGTTCATTGTTTTCACTTTGAACTAAGAGGTTCTTGGTAATTTGGTTTTTTTTTCTAAAATTTTGGAATTCTACGCCATATCTTGAGATTCTGGGTTTTAAGCCGAAGTTTGGGGTTTTTGATTTTTTGAACGATTTTTCAAAATTCAGGATGTGAAATTTTCATTTTTTGAATTAGTGCTTCCTGGACCAGGTATGTAGTCCATTATTTGAATTGTTGATTTTTTAAATCGTTTTTTTTTTTTGGGATTTTCAGATTCGTAGGCCGAAGTTCTAGGCTTAGGCTTATTTTTAGAGGTCTAAATACCTGGTCCTAGATTGTGGATATAACTTTTCTAGACCCACATTTTACAGTTTTGGTTCCAGGTTTCTAAAATTTCGTTTTCGAGGCTCTTTTTTGATGATAAAGTTTTTTTTGGCTTTTTTCAATGGTTCCCAGTTTGAAGTTTCAAGATTCTAGGTCATATTTGAAAATTCTGAGTCTTAGACCGGAATTTTAAGTTTTTTTATTGTCCGAGTCATATTTCGAGAATTGGGGTTTTTGACGTTTCATATTACACCTAATTTGGTCTTCGGACAAGGTTTCATTGGTAACTTTTTAATTTTTTTATTCTTGAAAAAAAAGGATTTTTCTAGACTATTTATCAAGATTTTTTGGTTTTATCTATTTTAATTTTGATGGTATGGTTTTTCAGGTCTGAGTTCCAGATTTTAAAGTCTAAAAATTGTTCCAAAAATGGGGAATTAAAGACACCTGGCCAATTGGAAAAATGTTCTTCTCCACTAAAAACTTTGAAATTAAACAAACGAGCGTGTTCGCTCTGTTGATAAAAAATAATTCGTTTGTGCTACGGTTTTCTGCACATTTACGTCAAGTTGTGTGTTTGCACACAATTTACGGCGTCTGAGCGATTTTGAAAAAAGGATATTTATTTTTTTAACTCGGTAAATCACAAAATTGGTGAAAACGTGTTTTACACATTGAAAACTCATGGGAAGATGAATAGAAATGTTGTAATAACTAAAAAATGATTTCCAACTGTCTAGGTGTCTTTAAGAAACCTGACCCGTCCGAAAAAATTCGGGTTCCTAGGTGAAATTCTCTGAATTTGAAACCTAAACCGAATTATATAGCTTGCTCATAGTAGTTTCAAATTTTTCCTACCCTAAAATTTGGTTTTCTACTCCACGTTTTTGGCATTCTAGGCCATTTCCTCTTTCGCAAACAGAAAACAACTAATAACTATAAATCACATCAATTTGTCATCAATGCATAAAATGTAGATGAAGAACAAGAAAAGAAAAACGACCACTTCTCTCTATTTCTCTTTGTATTCTGATGATTTGTAATCAATCCCGCGCATGTCTAAAATGATACGAAGACGATCAGTCATTTTGTGTAAATGAAAAAGAGAGAGCGCGCCTAGACAATCAGAGAGAGCCGCCGTTTTTGTATCATTTTTTTTTCTCGATTATTATCAATGAAGATTTTTTTTGTATTTATTTATCAAGATATATGTCATGGTTTTGTAGATGTTGCCATTTTTAGGGTTCAAGGTTTAGAAAATTGCAGTTTTATTGAATATGGCCTAGAAAACTCGGAATTTGGGTTCCTAGGTCATTTAAAAACTACAGTCAAGTTTGGATACTGTTGGTTAAATTGTCATAAGTCGGCTGAAAATAGTCCGTTTGGGTTTCATATTTTGTATAGTTATGCTCAATGGAATCAGTAAAGTGCTCCAGATTTTTTTGGACAATATCCAAAAAAATAGAAAATCTGGAAAGTTTTTTTTCTGAAAGTTTTAATTTTTTGAAAAACTAAATTTTTCTAGTAATTTTCTATTGCCAAAATGTAATTCTACAAAACGTACAAACATTTTCCAAATTTACTTTTTTTTTAAAGTTACCGAATCTCAAGACTGTTTTTTTTTCTGAAAAAAAGTAGGTCTTAGAAAAGCCGCCGTTTTTGTATCAACTTTTTTTCTGGATATTATCAATGAAGATTTTTTTTTTGGTTTTGTAGATGTTGCTATTTTTAAGGTTCAAGGTCTAGATAATTGCAGTTTTATTGAATATGGCCTAAAAAAACTGGGATTTGGATTCCTAGGCCATGTAGGAATTACAGTAAAGTTTGGATACTGTAGGTTAACCCTTCATAACTCGGCTAGAAATCGTTCGTTTGACCCGATATATTTCAAAATTTGAAGGACGATAAAATTTTTGGTTTTTTGAAAAAATAATATTTTCCTAGAGATTTTGGTAATGCTTTTTAGTGCAAGTTTCTAGGAAAAAGAAAATTTCCAGATTTTTGTTTTTCCGATTTTTTTAAAGCATTTTACTACTATGGCACGGTGTTGCTAGTTTTAGGTTTTAAATTCTAGACACTAGAATTTTTAGGATTCTAAGGTTATCAGGCCTGGCCTGAATCTGAAGATTCTGGATCTAGGCTACCGACAATTTGCTAGGTAACCAAAAACCCGGATTTTTCCTATTTTAACTCGGATTTTAGATTTTTTTTTGTACGATTTTTCTTTTGTTGTGAGACGAGATTGAGAGTCCGGTTTCTATTTTTCAAAACCGCGTGGTTATTTTGTTTCTCGAAATTTTCGTTATGAATCTCCACATTTTTACAATAGCTGTGAAAAAATTTTTGAATTTTCATTTTTTGAGCCACGACCTCCACCTTTTCAGCAAAAAATTCTCGTCATTTGTATAAAAATCAAAAACTAACTTTTTTAGCTGTTATTTTTTTGTTTGTTTGGTCTCACATACAAGAATAAGTGTGTGTTATAAATAGCTATTCAAATGTCCTTTTCATGCCCAAAAATTCGAAAATTCAAAAGTTCTTTTTTTTTGCAGGCTTCATTTCTGCGACAACGTCACGGATTCAACTTTTTGCCGCAAGTTTCGAAGGCGTCGAGAAGGTTTATTGGTTAGTTACTTTTCTTGGAGGTGTTTGGAGCGGTAATTTGGAACTTGTGAATTCAAGAAGGTGTCGTCAAAATTATAGGATTTTAAAAGTTATGAAAATTAAATTTTACAAAAATGATTTCGAATTTCGGGATACACATTTTCAGATCCGAAAAATACTGGAAATAAAGCTTCAGCGGGTGGAAGTTGGCGGCAGTAATGTGGATTTCAATTTCTGAAACTCGCAGTTTCAGAATCTCCATATTTTATGGCTGAAATTTCAGATTCAAAACCACTTTTCTGAAAATCAAGCCTTGAAAAATGAATTTCCCGCGACAAAATTGGAAAGTTGAAAATTGACGTTTGGCTTCTTCCAATTTCTAAAATTCAAACCCAAAACGCAGATTTAGACCTTTAGAATTTGAATTTCAAACGTGGATTTTGAACTTGAACTTTCGAAATCTGTAATTTTCGACA
Organism: Caenorhabditis sp. 38 MB-2015; assembly: GCA_900536415.3. NCBI lineage: Eukaryota > Metazoa > Nematoda > Chromadorea > Rhabditida > Rhabditidae > Caenorhabditis > Caenorhabditis quiockensis. The sequence continues at coordinate 34,600 of LR549239.1, read as the reverse complement.
TCAAAAGTTCTGAAATTGATGTTTTGAAACATGATCAAACCTCTGAAATTGAAATTTCAGCACTAAAAAGTTGAATACTTTTGAAAAGTTCATTTTTGATATGAAATTGAAAGGATCAAAAATTACTCAGTTCCTATATTTGAATTTAAAATTTCAAACTTCGAAATGTGAATTTTGGTCGCTGAAAATGTGAAATTCCAGTTTTCTGGTGCTAAAAAACCTAAAAGAGGGTGTTTTAAATTCAGAGAAACGATTTAAGAGCCATACTATTTCGAATTTCAAGGTTCCACTTACCAATTTCAGCCCAAAAGTTTTGAAAACTATGTTTTTACAGACCTAGTCAACCGTAAATTGATCTCTCGCAACCTCTCGACCGACGCCGCTTGCGACGATTCCGAACCGCTCGAAATTGAAATCGCGCGCGACAACAACGAATACATTAACCTATCGGAAATCTTTCGTCCCGTCCCATCAACTGCACCAAAAACGCCATCAAACAACAGCGAAACGTCAATCGCCACCATCAAAAACGACGCCAAAATGGGCTCGATTCATCGATCCGATCAAATGCACCATTTTCAGATGATTTTCGCGCGCGAAACCGCCTATAATTGTATTGCGGAGATTGGCAAATTGCCAAGTGTACAATTTATTGATGTGAGTTTCATTAACTTTCGAAAGTCGAAATCGAGAAATGAAAAAAAGTGAGGTACGGTGAGCAAATCTGTAAACACCACAACGCACAAATGCACAAAATATGTATTTTCTGTTCTGGAATTGAGCAACTAGTGTATCTTTGTGCTCAGTTTTTTATAAAAATTCAAAAATAGAACTCCAATTAGATCGAAACACGCTGATTTTAATGGTAAACTTAAATAGTTTATAAAACTTCCTAATTTGCTTGCAAATGCAAATTTTGTTTTTGCAAACGGCGCACCTATTTTTGAAAAAACGAGAAAGTTTGGTGAAAACCTGAATATACCATCAGAATCAACGTGTTTTGATCTATGTGAAACTCTATTTTTTGTTCTCTATAAACATATTTGAACAGAGTTATATTAGTTTTGCCGTTCCGAACAAAAAAAGTAGTCTGTGTGCATTCTTGACTGTGCGGTGTTTGCACAATTTGCTTACCGTACTTGCCACGTTTATTGCTTGCCTCAAACAAAAAAAAAACATTTTTCAGCTCAATTCGAATATCAGCTTGTATGCGAGAGGATATGTGGATCATATTAGAAGGTGTGAGGAGATGGAGAGGAAAATTAGTAAGTTTTTTTTTCAGTTTTCTGGACAAATTCAACAACTTTCTGAGTCAAAAAATGGTATTTTCCGGTATTTTTTGGTTAAATAATATGTAGTTCTGTTTTCCTAGTCTATTCGGAGGGTGTAAATTTTGAGTTCTGGTTCAATGTAGCTTATAATTTACATTTTATAGTCCACCATGAATAATTCAATATTTTGCAGGATGGGTCGAGATGCAGTTGTTCAGATGCGTGCCCGAAATCGACCCACATCCCATCAACTTTGAGGATTTGACAGCACCCACAATGTCCGAAATCAACGGGATAGACTCGCGACTCGACGCTCTTGAACGCGACATTCGCGAATTAAACAGAAACGATCAACAGATGCGACAAAATTTGAACTACGCCAAGGAATTCCATCAATGTATGCACGCTGTCGAGGAGTTTTTTCGCATTCACAAGGAGGAGGATGTGACACGGTCGCCGTTGAAAAATTCGTCCACCGCAGAGGATAGCCTGTTCTCGAAGAGCTTCAATCGGACGTTGAGTGAAGCGGTGCGTACAAATTTCGACCAAAAATGTTCGAATATATGTATTTTCAGGCTCCAAATTCACCTCTCCTCGGACCCGGTGAGGATAATGCTTGGTTTATTTCCGGCGTTTTACTATGGGACAAACGCGCCTCCTTCGAGACTGTTCTTTGGCGAGCAAGTCGACGAACAGCCTTTGTCAAATGTAGTGATGAGTACTTTGTGATTGAGGATCCAGAAACGGTGAGTTTTTTATTTATAGACCACATTTCATTTAAAACAATGTTCTATGTAATCGGCTCCGCCAGGCTAGCTAGTTTCTGTAAATCATAAAATTTTGGAGTTGTGAAACAGCTTTTATTCTCTATAGCAAAAATAAACTGCACAAGGTTCATTCCAACAACTTTCCTTTTTTTTTTTCAAATTCTCGATTTGTTTCAGCTAGAACCTGTCAAGAAGTGCGTATTCATTTCGTTCTTCAAAGGAGACGCTCTTGGTCTGATCATTGACAAGGCTTGCGATGGTTTCAAGGCGAAAAAGTATCCGTGTCCGAAAACGTCGAAAGAGAGAAATTTGACAATGGCTGAGATGGAGGGACAAATCGCTGATTTGGAAATTGTTATTGAGACGACGCAGACGCATAAACAAGGGGTACTGTAGGTTTGAGAAAGATATTTTCAAGCTATGTTCTTGCTTAAACTCATTTTTCAATTCAGTTTCTAATTCCAGATTCTCAAAGAAGTCGCTCCTGTGCTCCCTGATATGCTCCGCCACGTGTCCATCCGACAATCGGTCTTCCATGTTATGAACATGTTCACTAAAAGTGCCAGCTCCGACAAACTCGAAACAGGCAACGAAAATTCGGACAAATTCCTTTTTGGCGAGTGTTGGATACCGGAAACGGAGGAGGAGAATGTACGAGCCGCTCTCAAACAATCATTTGTAAGTATCCCTGAAACTATGCTCATTTAATTGATCTACATTTCTCTTTCAGTCGAAAAATGGCAGTCAAATTGAGCCGGTGCTCCGTAAAATTGAATCTAACGCCATTCCGCCCACCTATCATCGCACCAACAAGTTCACCAAAGTCTTTCAGAGCATTGTTGACTCTTATGGTATTTCGCAGTATCGTGAAGTTAACCCAGGTAGCCCTAAATGTTACCGTGGCCTAGAATTCCAAATATTGACTTGCAGCTCCGTATATTATTATCACTTTTCCGTTTTTGTTTGCGATTATGTTTGGAGATGCGGCACATGGGTTCATTCTGTTGTTGGCCGCCTTGTATTTTATTATCAATGAGGAGTCTATTCAGAAGATGAAGAGGGACGAGGTTGGTTTTCTAGATCATGACAAACATGGTCCCATTATACCTGAATGCGGCTCCGAAACGGGCTTCATCAGTTAAAGAGTAGGCCTTTAAAAAAAATTATGTGGGTAGGACTATGACTCAAATATCTGGTCTGATCAAGTGATCAATAGTTTGTCTTCTTGCTCATTGAAAATAGGATTGCTAGACCATGAATAATTGAGTTTCTAGGCTTGCTGGTTTTAAAGTCAGGTCCAAACAGGCTTGTATTAAGTACCAAACACATATTCAGATTGGTAAAAAGTAGGTCTCAAACAACACAACCAAATATATCCGGTAATGGCCCATAAATCTGGTCAAATCAGGCCTGAATGTGGCCTAAAATAATTAGCTCTTTAGAAGATAAGTACTCGGTTTTATACACCGTATATGCTGCATTTGAATTTTTATTTCTAAAAAGAGGTTCAACATTATTCTTCAAAAACAGAACCTAATATATCCGGATAGGGCTCAAAAAACTGGTCCGAGCAGGCTTGAACAGTCCAAATTTTATTTCAGATTTTCAACACATTCTTCGGCGGTCGCTACATTATGATGTTAATGGGTATTTTCTCGATCTACACTGGTTTTCTCTACAATGACGCGTTCGCCAAATCCTTCAACATCTTTGGAAGTAGCTGGAAAAACAGTATAAACGTAACCCATATCGACACCCTCATCACCAAATCATTCAAAAAGAAGAAGAACTACGTGATGGAATTGGTACCCGAGTTGGCCTACAATCGAACCCAGGGACCCTATCCATTTGGTGTTGATCCGATTTGGAACATCGCCGAGAATCGTTTGGTGTTTCTGAATTCGATGAAAATGAAGGCGTCGGTGATTATTGGCATCACACAAATGACTTTTGGAGTCTTCCTTTCGGCTCTGAATCACATGTGAGTTTTTGCCAATTACGTGGCTCTAAATCAGAAATTTTCAGACACTTCAAATCCTGCATTGACATCTTCACCAACTTCATTCCCCAGCTCGTCTTCCTTGCCTCAATCTTTATCTATTTATGCGTTCAAATCGTTGTCAAATGGGTCTTTTTCACTGTCTCTGCTGAAAATGTGCTCGGCTACGAATATCCCGGCTCACACTGTGCTCCATCTCTTCTCATTGGCCTTATTAACATGTTTATGTTCAAAAAACGACAAGAAGGATACTATGAGAAAAACAGTAATGAGACGGTGCGCAATTGTCATTTGGTTTATTGGTATCCGAATCAGCAGACGGTTGAGACGGTTTTGTTGAGTGTTGCGATGGCTTGTGTGCCGATTATGTTGTTTGGTAAACCGATTTGGGCATATTTTACGATGAAGAGGAAATTGTCGAGAACAAGGAAGACAAAGGTTAATGGAAATCCAGTGAGGATTGTTGGGCAACTCCTGAGTTGGACCTGATCTTCTGTTTTTTTCCGGAATTATATTTTCAAAATTTCGATTATGAACATTTTTGCGCTAGCACTGAACTTTTTCATAAACGCTGAAAGTTCAGAGTTTGGAAGTTCAGTATTCAAAAATTTGACATCGAAAATCGATAGAAATTAGGCCTCAAGTACCAATTTGACCCTTGAAGATAAGAATTACCAATTTCCAGGAACGCATCGAGCTGCTCAGCCAACACGACGATCTCAATCTCGACGAATCCCATCCATCGGCTCACTCGATGTCGGACATTTTTGTGCACCAAGCCATTCACACCATCGAATTTGTGCTCGGATGTGTCTCTCACACTGCCTCGTATTTACGTCTTTGGGCGTTGTCACTGGCGCATGCTCGTGAGTTGGCTCCTTGTGGTGCAGCTATGAAAAATGGCGAAATTTTCAGAATTGTCGGAAGTTATGTGGCATATGGTGTTGATTAATGGATTGTCAGTGGCGGACAGTGTGCCGAGTTTTGCGGCACCAATTGTGACAGCATTGGTGGGTTTTTTTTCGGATGGGTCAGGGCTCTGAGGTACTATACATGTCAGTGCGATATCCTGAAAACACTGGCGAAAATTGTTGAGCTTGTTTTCAACGATTTTGAACCGTTCTAGTTATTCTTTAGTTTTTTGAACATACTTTCTAACGTGTGAAAATCGAATTCAGTCCTTATGGACACATTTATGATCATTTCCGCCCGCGTTCTCATCATTCACCACGATTTCAATAATTTTGATCACGTTCTGTATTAAAAAGATTTAAATTAAGTTTCAAGGTCTACAGTATCTCATAGAACCTGCACATCCTGATTTCACTGTTGCAGTACCCTAATCTCATCTACTTTCAGAGTTTCTTCATCTTCGCCATCCTCTCTTTATCAATCCTAATAATGATGGAAGGCCTTTCGGCATTCTTGCACGCTCTCCGCCTTCATTGGGTCGAATTCCAGTCAAAATTCTATATTGGAACCGGCCACAAATTCCACGCATTCTACCTCAAAGATGGACTAGAAAGTGCCAAATTGATTACTGATGTGAGTTTGAAGATTTTTTGAAATAAGAATTATCGATTTTTTTTCCAGGAAGCTGATCGGGCAGTTGACGTCATTCGAGGTGTCAAATAACACGTATTTTTTTGATAGTTTGATTATAGGCACCCTTAATTTGTGAATAGTTCTTCCCTTTTTCCATTGATTGCTAACCCTGTGTATTTTATTTGCACCCTATATACTAACTTTATATAAATATACATTTTTAAGAATCAATTTGGTAAATTTTGGGCGTTTTCCCAGACCTATAAAATGTCTGTAATTTTTAGCTGAAGTTTCAGACTCGAAAAATCGAAAATGAAATTGATTTTTCTGGTATTTCTAATCGGAATCACTCATTCACAAAATGATGATTCTTCAATGTTCTTTCCGAATGATTGGAAACCTATGAATAAAGATGGTATCAACAGGTGAGAAAAATGAAGGGGCTCCGGGTCGGGCTTTGGGTTCCTTTTAGTATTCCAAACTTTGAGGATTGAAGCCAACAATAAAACTGAAATGTATGTTTTTGGGACACCGCGACATTTCGACACTGCGACGTTTCGACATGATTTTTTGAAATAATAACGAACATCATGGTAATATTTATTTTACATCGAAAAAGAGCTGCACCCATATTTTAACCCATTTTAGGTCAAAAAATGACTATGCAAATTTCGTGGTTTGGTTTAATTTTTTTTTATTAAGTAGTCAGTTATCTAAAATGGGTTAAAATATGGGTGCAGGTCTTTTTCGATGTAAAATAAATATTACCATGATGTTCAAATACCCTTAATCCGAAAGTATCATCAAAATCGAGGTCAGTCAATTTTTGACCAAAAATGGGTGAAAACTCGGGTGTAGTTCTTTTTTGGTTAAAAATGAATATCACCATGATGTTTGTCATACCCGAAAACCTTTGGCATGAAATATTGAACAATTTGTTTCAAAAAATCATCCGGTGTCGAAACGTCGCAGTGTCGAAATGTCGCGGTGTCGAAACGTCCGGTGGCGAAATGTCGCGGAGCCGTTTTTGGCGCGAAAAATACACGTGTAAAAGTACGGATATTTTTCCTCTCAAATTTTGAGGCCGTCGAAAGATTTATATTTCTTATTTCATACCTGCTAAATCTTGGAACTGAAAGTTGAAACCTCGATTCTGAATTTTATTTTCAAGAAATTAGTCCAAAAAATTCAAGGTTTAAAATTTTAGGATGAAAATCCACGTGTCGAAAGGGAATTATTGAAATTTTTGCATCCAGAATAAATTTTTACGAAATTTTTATTATAGAGACTTGATGGTAAAAGTCCAGAGTTTCAATTCGAATAATTTGGCGCGAAATGTTCACGTTTGAAAATATATTTGTGAACAAAAACATCCTATGATTTGTGGTAAAAAGCTTGATTCTCTGTGTTTCTAGTTTTAGAGCCAAATGTGCTTTTTGTGAAGCTCAACTTTATAAATTCTGATACGTAAAATGACGTGTGAAGTTTTAAATTCGGCTAAAGAAAATCTGAAGGTTCCCGTGTCAAAATGTGAAATTTTGATTTTGAAGCCGAATTCTATGTTTCAAAATTCTTTGTTTCGATCAAAATTCAATATTTCATGTTTTAAGCTTGGAAATTGTTCTGCGTGGTATTTGGAAAGCTGGAACCAAAAGTCTAGAAAACTTCCGCAAAGGAAAATATAAACAATTAGAAGACTTTTACGGATATTTCGATTGCAACAACAAAGAAATATCAGCATCTCGATTCGTCAGAGATTTCTTGTTAAATCAAAATGTAGATGACATCAAAATCAAGACCGCCGAGAAGAATTCGGTCCGAAAAGCGCGAGCGTTTCTGGATTTCCAGGACTATAACATGGAGCTGGAATTCATCGAAGCAGCCAGTCCCGGTTTCATTTTAAGATATGGAAAAGTCGAAAATTGCACACATATGTGGAGATATCGAAAACGACCAAAGTGTAAATCAAGGAAACAACAATGACAAACAGAACAATAAAAACAATGATATTTAACAAAAAGACGAGAAAACAACAAGTACATAATAAAATACAGAATAACATTAATATTTGTGAGTAATTTACCATAATAATGGAGGGATCAATGGTGATTCACAAACTGAACATGTGGCATTTATTCCGCGCCAGGAAACACACTGAAAAAATGACATAGAGGTGCTGTAACATCGAATGAAATCAGCGTTTTCCAGCATGACAAATCAAAGGTGGGGTAAAGGGAGTTGGAAAGTTGTTCTTAAAAAAGAGCGCGTTTTTCATAGTATGGATTTTCGAGGGATTTTGAAGCGAAATGTATAGTTATCGGGAGAAAAAGTTCAAGGTTAAACATTTGGAAACTTTTCCTATTTTTATTTTATAACAAAACTTTCTCGAAGACTATACTTTTTCGGTAAAAAATTCGACAAACGTGTGAGTTTTAATTTAGAACAACTCCCTTCACACCAATTTTTAAATTCAAGGACCAAAACTGATTTTCTAACAAAATTAGTATGGAGAATTGAGAAAAATCATGCTGAAATTGAGAATATTTTAGAAAAAATCGTGTATTTAAAAAAACATATACTTTTAGATATATTTTGGAACGGGAAAATACAGAACTTTGATTTCTGTACATTTCAAACCGGGCTTTTTTTGTTTGTCAGGTCGAGCCGAAAATGTTTTTTAAGCCCAACTCGGCCGAAAACAATCGGATAGGTTGAAGTGTTTTAATTTTCAAATTTTTTTCAGAACGTAATATTTTTGGTCATTTTTTCAGTTGTTAATTTTGTTTTTTTTTAGGATGTAGATTTGAAAAATCCAATTCAACTCACCTTCGAATGATATTTCGTAAAACAACCCTGACAATTCACAATCATCTTTCTCCTATATCTCAAACCCTTTCCATAACACATCACACATTCACCTCCTTGCATCTGAAAAAATCAATATTTTTCCTTTTCAATCTCTCTTCCAACCAAGCTCACCAAAACTGGCTCAATTGGAACCGGCTCTAGCTTTTCACACATTTCAAACTTCGCAATGAAGTTAGCCGAGAACGGCATGGGGAAGTCCGGATGTTTGGCTGCTCCTGATTCTGAATTCAAATCCACATCTTTCAGAATTCTCATATACATTTCATATTTTCTTTTGAAACTCAAAACTTCTGATGAAACATCTTCTACTGGCTCTTGGCTAATTGTCATAAATCTACAAAAATAACATTTTTATCTTGTTGAATGAAAATTTAGGGGAAAACTAGTACCTATCCATAATACTATTCACTTTTCCCATCACATCAAACTCAACAATCTTCTCATAATCCGACATTTTCTGCTCCATTGGAACCGGTGGATCTTCCGCAATATACAAAGTCTGAAACTCGGCCAGAATATCTTCCAATCCTCTAATATGCTCTCGGAGCTCCTCATTTTCTGATTTTTGAGCATTTCCGAGCTCTTCCGATTCCTTCAATTGCTCCTCAAGGTTTTTCGATTTTTCAGAATCCAGCTGATTCTCTTCCAGAATTTCGATTTTCGTCTTTAACTGTCCATTTTCTTCAGTTAAATCGGTGATCTGCTTGGTTTTGTTGTTATCCATAAATTTCATATTTTCCAGCTCATGTTTCATCTTTTTAACATTCTCATTAGATCTGAAAAATGAAAATCAGAGTATTTCCATATTTTTACAAACTCACATTCTCGAATTTTCTTCGACTTCGGTATACAATGTTTCCCTTTCAACTCGCAAATCATCACGATTTCTAAAAAAAAGGCGGTATCTAAAGTTGAAAAACGCTGAATTCTTACTCTTTGAGCTCTTGTTGAAGTTGTTGGATACGAATTTCGCGACTTGCCACATCTTCCTTGTGATTCTGAATCTCTTTTCGATATTTCGTTTTGCTCTCGGTGATTTGGCTGAAAATGAGGAATATTTATTTTTCAAATTGATTTGTGTCAAGAAGTATCTAGTTTAGTTTTACTTTTCGAACTTTGGCGACAATAATCGGCTTTAAAAATGACAGATTTTGAATACTCTAGCTCAATTTGCACGTGTCAAATTCAGAATTAGAAAATTTTTAAGAGAAAAAACAATGTCTCACAAGGGAGGTTCAAGTAGTCGCCCCTTCGGATTTTTTTAAATTGTACACTCATAGAACTCGCTCTTCTGATTCACGTACTTTTTTCTCGCCGGAACTTTTCATGAGGGGAGCTACGCATTTTGAAAGTTTGGAAATCATTGAAAATCTTCATTGAAATTAACTGACCTTGTACACGCGACAATAAACATATTTTTGTGTTGAAATTACATAGAGTTTTTAATTGTTTGTTTTCGCAGAAAATGCACTGAAAATTTGAAATGTTTTCACAGAAATCTTCGGTGAAAATGAAGTACAGGATGTTGATCAGGAGATCGAGTTCTATAAGTGTGCAAAATTTAAGTTAATTCCAAAAGGGCGACAACTTGAACCTCTCTTGTCAGTACTCAAGTCTTAAGTTAAACAATTTTTGGTTTTAAAAACAAGCATTTCACTCTCAGGAATAAAAATCTGAAAATGAAAGCTCAAAACCCTAAATCAACTTGTCAAAAATCAAATTTAAAAAATCTGGTCTCAAAAATTACTCGTCTGAATCAAAGTTGTGATATTTTGGTGGTGAAATGTTCAAATTTGTTATTTCAAATCGAAATCATGAAAATTTATGAAACCTAGAATTTCCGACTCAAAATTTGAAAATTATGGGTTTGTCTTCAAAAATACATGTTACGGAACTGAATTATTCTGAACTCAACATTTATGCGGTCAAAATATATAACAAAATATTATATTTTAGAAGTTCCGATATCAAAATATGAATTTCGAATCTGTTGGTACGAAAAAAATGTTGGCGACCTCGGAAAACCTCTAGATCTTCTAAAAGCTCCTGGGGAGGTCCATAGGATTCCAGCCTTTTGTCAACCTTTTCGATAACTTGTCCAATAATTTTTACAACTTCTGTTCTGCTCAAAATTTCATTTTTCCTATGGCTATTGATAATCTGCCTAATTTCAGCTGCCGATAACTTCTGAAAATATTTTTTTTTTATTTCAGTTTTTGTCAGCTTCCTACATTTTTCACCAAATACTTCTCAACAAGGGACATTAGAGTCCCACTAGTCCAACGAACTTCTGAACTCATCTGAAATCCTTTTTTTTTTGTTTCAAATCTGAAAATTCTATCAAATAATGAGCAGAGATAATGACAAACTTCTTAAAAAATCGGAAGAGTATCAAAGTATAACAAAATTCATTATGGGGTGATGCAGATGCTAAAAAATGTGCGTTTTTTAAATTAAAATACAATGCAGGAAAAACACGTTTATTTCTTTTTTACATGGGAAATGTCATTTTTTTTTGAATTAAACGTACGTTTTTTTTTTGAGGTTCCTGCATTGTATTTTATTTTAAAAAACGCACATTTTTTAGCATCTGCATCACCCCATTAGTAAACTCAACAAAAATGTACAAAATTAAAGTCTCGGGAATTCTCGTGGATCCGGTAGCAAACTGTGGCAAATCGGGCAAACCGAGTTTGTTTTCATCCATTCGGGAACGCACTGAAAATCGTATTTTTTGAGTGAAAAAAATGGGCAAAATGAAGGAAAATTCCTACCTGCGAATGGTATTTTCGGCAACAAACAGAGCATTTAGTGGAACTTTGATGATAGTGCACATTGGTCGCGCAAGTTAAACATTCGGTGTCCTGAAAAAAGGAAGTTTGTTGGATTTGAAGATGGATTTTAAACATTAAAATGGGTTTCAGTGTTTTTGAGGAGAGTAACTAAATTTAATAATGATTTTTAGAATCATGAAGCACACTTAAATAAATATTAGGAGAGTGGATTAGGGTGGTTTTAAAACTACTAACGAACAAACACAATAAATTATCTGAACAGATGTGAAAGCGGAAAAGACGCTGAAAAATAAGGGTAAATCGAAAAAATAGCATGAGAGGAGAGTGAATTGAGTTATGCCGCGCAAACTATCAATCAACACCATATGGTAAAGCATAGTTTGCACAATTAGTGAATGTCCATAGAGCTGCGCGAAAAAAGTCATTATGCTTTCAGAACGAGCAAAAGATTCCTCAAAGGACAGAATTATAGTGATTTAAATTTATAATAAATCACTATAATTTTTCAAACTTGTTGCTCCAACTTTTGAAATTTGGAATTCAACATAGTAAAAAAAACACCCTACCTCAAGCTCTTTACCATTTCCAATCTCCACCTTCAAATTCTCCTCAATATCCCAACTTTTCAACATCATCTCATATTTTTCAATGAATACAGCTGAAAATGGCTGTGGAAAACTTGGAAGAATTTTCAGATCGTCGAAGCGAATTCGCGGATTCTGGCTAATATATACATATTCTTCGTCAACTATTCTGTGATACATATCATATTTTCTGCTGAAGTTGGCAAGTTCCGATTTAGCCATTGAAACTTCTTCCGGATTCTTGCACTTGCTCACAAATCTGAAAATTTAGGAACTCAAACCATGAAAATAAATAAAACTCACTTTTTAACAATATCTTCAACAGATCTGATCAATTGTTCTCTATCAAAATTCAGAATATTCTCATATTCCTTGATTTTCTCCTGAATTTTTTGATTTTCATAATTTTCGGGGGCAATAAATGATTTAGAAAGATCTGAAAACCAATTCTGAATTTCTTATTTTTCAATTCCAGATACCTGAATAATTATTATATTCATTTTGTTGATCATATCTTGAATATGACACTGATTCGAATTTTGTGGGATGTTCAATAGATTGAATATAACAATTCTTGTCTTCTAATTCTTTTTCGTAGTTTTCATCAGTCAAGAAGTTTTCCTCATTACCCTCTTCAACATCCCAATTTTTCAACATCATCTCATATTTTTCAATAAATCCGGTTGAAAATGGCTGGGGAAAACTTGGAAGATTTTTCAGAACTTCGAATCGAATTTCTGGATTCTGGCAAATATATACATATTCTTCTTCAACTATCATGTGATAAACATCGTATTTTCTTTTGAAGTTAGCGAGTTCCGACTTCGCCAATGAGATTTCTTCCGGATTGTTGCACTTGCTCACAAATCTGAAACTTTGGGAGCTCAAACCTTGTTCTATCAACGATTTTGAAAAAAACTCACTTGTTAACAATATCTTGAACAGATCCGATCAATTGTCCTCTATCAAAATTCAAAATATTCTCATATTCTTCGATTTTCTCCTGTATTTTTTGATGTTCATAATATTCGGGAGCAATGAAAATTTGGGAAGAATCTGGAAAACAATTCTGAATCTGTCATTCTTCTTTCTCGATACCTGGATAACTTCCAAGTTCAATTTCCTGCTCAAATCCTGAATATGACATTGATTCGAACATTGCGAGCTGTTCTTCAATTGATTGAATATAAACATTCCTATCTTCCAGTTCTTTTTCGTAGTTTTCAGCGGACAAGAAGCTCCTAGAATGATTTTAATTTCCAGGAAAACATTTAAAAAGAGGCTGGAACTGATATCAAAACTTGGAACGCGGTAAAACTTTTAGAAACCTGAAGAACGGAAAAATCCTAGTCTAACTTCGAGCAGATGGCCCACTAGAGAAAAACCAAAGAATGAAAATAAATTAATATTCTCAAGGAGAACAACACAGAATGGTGTTGCAATTGTGCTCTAGCGGAACGTAAAATTTTTTTTTCTCCAGTGCAACTTTTTTGTGAATTAAAAAAAAACAACAAAAGTGTTTTCAAATATTTAGAAACTAACTGTTCTTCCATTTCAGCGAATCGATTTTCGAGCTTCTTACAGCGCTCAATTTCAGATTTCAGTTTGTCTTCGACGTTTCGAGAAGTCTCTTTCTCACTTTCCATTTCAGCCAATCGACTTTCCAACTCTTTGATACGATCTACATCTCGATTCCTGGAAAAAAATACATTTGACACATCAAAAAGCCTTTAGAACTTACTCTTCAAAAATTTCAATTCTCAATTTGAGTTGTTTATTTTCAGTCGTCAAGTCGCTAATCTGTTTCGTTTTGTGATTGTCAGCAAACTTGGTATTTTCCAGCTCAATCCTCATTTTTCTCATATTCTCACTTGCACTGAAATAATAATTTTTAGAACAGGTTCAACTAGTTCTCTCCCTACATTTTCGAATTCTTCTCTGCTTCCATGTACAATTCTTCTCGTCCAATTTTAAAATCTTCATAGACTTCTTTGAGCTCTTGTTGAAGTTGTTGAATTCGAGCATCACGGCTGGCCAGCTCTTCTCTATTATGCTGAATCTCTTCGCGATACTTCTTCTTGTTTTCAACCATCTGGCTGGAAAATTTTTAATAACAGAAAAACGTGGCTCAATTTTTTCGTCAACTTGTTTGAAAACAAGTTCGCACCTTTATGAAATCAGTGGATTCAGAAAAAAAAAAACTATGAATTCTAGTTCTTTCTCGAATTTTACCTTAACAAACCTTTTCATCAAAACCATATCCGTATCCTTATTCTGAAGAACTTTCTCAAACTCTCCGATTCTTCTTTCAAAACTCTCAATCAATCGCGTATTCTTAATCGTCTCCTGGTTAATATCCCGACACTTCTCACAAGATTCCACAATTTTCGTCTCCGTGATCACTTTTTTAACTGGCGGAGCAGGAGGAGTAGGAACTGGTGGGGATAATGGCTCTTCTTTTTGTTGTTGTTTCGATTTCTGTTGCCCTTTTTTACCAGGAAACTCCTTTCTTTTCGGTGGCTTCTCTTTCTTCTGAGCTTTGACTACTTCCTCCTCTTTATCTCTCTCAATCATTCTTTTGAACATATTTTCGATATGCCCATAAAGACCTCCTTTAACCTTATTTCCTTCCTCTTCATCTTCTTTCTCATCATGATCCGAACAGCAATTGGATAATCCTTTCTTCTTTTTAAAATAGTGACCTCCACTTTCTATTTTGAAGTCAAGATAAGATTCGAGTTTACGTTCCAGTTTCTTGAGCTCCGAAGTTTCTTGCATCATCTGAAACAAGATTTTGAACTGTGGGTTTTGGAGCGGTGATTATTTATAGCTTTTGTTATTCCGGGAAAAGCTTACCAATGTCAAACAATCAAAATCCTCATCATCCATTTCATCTTGCAAATGCTCTTCTATCAACTCTTCCAACTCATCCATCGGCTCATATTCACGATCACAGATGTACCTCATCAACTTTCTGAAAAAAATAGAAATCTAACATCTGACATTTAAAATTCCCCGACTCACGGAAAACTATCAAACAACTTGTCCAAAACCTCTTCAACCGTCTTTTTCTTCTTTTTCAAATGAGTTTCTTCAGTTTTCTTCGGCAGAGTTTCAACAACAACTGGTTTGTTGATAGCTGGTTTGTTGAAAAATCCACGCTTCAATGTTGAGAATAGTTTGTCCACCTTTTCCGGCTCCTTTGGTGTTGTCTTCTCATTTTTCGGTGTTTCATGTTTCGAAGAAGTAGACGAGCAAGAATTTTTGGTGGATGAATGGGTGTGTTTGGTGTAATTAGACTTCTTCTTTTGAACTGTTCTATCCCAATGATGCTCCCTAATAAGATCTGAAATAATGCGACTTTTACAGTCTGAATCTGGCAAGTTAAAATACAGTTTTTGATAACTTTTGCTTGCTAAAATTTTAATGTTTTTTTAAAGGTTCTAAATTTTGGTTCGGTGACCAGACCTGAAAAGATTGAAACTGTTTTTGAGATAAGAAAACGAATCATGGGAGTTTCCTATAAAAAAAAATGAATATACATATCTCTATTTTAATGTTATAATTTGTATACAGGGGAATTTTTCCCTCAAAGTTCTTCAGGTTTTCACTTTTCTCTACTTCAGCAAACAGGATTTTTTCAAAACTTTACCTGACTCTTTGTAATTGGTATTGAACTCCTGGCACTTTTTCCATGTTTCAGCACAAGAATTCAACAACTTCAAATCAGTGAACTCATTACAAGCCGCTCCAGTTCTTTTCCTCCATTTTTTCAATTCAAGAAACGAAGAAATCTTCAAATGTCCCAAACAAACAGTCCACGCCGTCTGAATATCCTTTTTCAATTCTTCGTCTTCATCCTCCTCCAAAACCCAATCCAACCAATGATCCATGAAAACATATCGAATTCTCCAAATCTCGAACTCGTTTCTTTGTTTTACATTTTCATATGCCAAGGCTTGGAAGAAATTATTACTGTGGAAAGCCATAGTGAATGGATTGTCGCATACTTGGGAGATCAGTTTCATGAATTCATCCTTTGACATTTTATCATTGTGTTTTTTACCATGACAGATATTGAGTGGAGTTCGGATGTCTTGCTGTAAAGAAGTGAAATTTTCAAACGAAGAACTAAAAATTGCAGGTCTCTTCCATATTTACATCAGAGCTGTTCCGGAAAAATATTTTTCGGAAAACGCAAATTTGAGATAACAAATGAAGTAATCGATATCCAGCTGTTTATAAAATCTTCCAGTATATATGTTATCCGAAATGTAACGTTTTTATATATTAAAAAAATCCTAATGATTTTCAGAAGCCACCTGAAAAAGATCGAGTGTTCAGAAAAGGGAAGACTCATCTAAAAATAAATTTCGTTCGTTTCAAATATTGTCAAATTTTTAAACGTTTTTGTTTTCAAATTCATCGGAAAATTAGATTTTTCTTGAAAATTAGTTGGAAGATTCTCGATTTTTATCTGTACTTTTTATTAAGTATTTTTCAAGTCAAAAAAATCGGAACATTAGAAATTAGTTTTTTTTTCGTCTTTTCAAGTAAAAATTTTTAGATTTTCACTGGAATTTGTGCTAGAGGTTTAGTTTTTCAATAAATTTTTTATATATTTCAAGTAGAAGGATCAGATCTGAAGGGTTTCATTTCTCACAGAAATCGCAGAAAACCCTACCACTCTTCCAACATAATAAGTGTCATCATCCGACAATCTTCCTATAATCGCGTCAACTTCCGATGCCGAAACATATCCCGATTCCAGACTTTTCATCGAGTTGATAATCTCTTTTTTGAAGCTTTCAGTAGAATGAGCATGCTCGCAACATTGTCCTTTTTCACAATTCCAATCGATATCACATGCAATCACTTGGAAGATCATTAATTGAGCCTGCAATTGAAAATTTTGGACTTGAATATTTTCTGAGTTTCAAACTTGTGTATAGTGAAAAGCTAATTCTCCATTCGGTGCGAGAACCGTCACCCAACCATAATCCATCCTCAATGGCAGTTCAATCAATGCTTTTGTGAATTGGATATCCGGAACAACCAGAAATTTGTCCAAATCAATTCCGAGCACGCGAAGCATTGGCTCCAAACCAGCAACTCCCATCACAGTGTAATGTTCACTATCATACCAATCAATTTCCCATTTTTCTATGCGGTCTGAAAACAATGAAACTAGATAACTGAACAATTATTGACAGTTTTTCAAGATTGAGTTGAGTTTTTTGAGTCATGAAAGCTGAAAATTTGATTCCTGATTTTTTTCACGTTCGAAGTAATACTGCAGCCAAAAAGTTTTAAATGAAGAACATTGTCAACAATTAAACGTTTGAACATTTGCAACTTCAAAAAATATATGAAGTTTGAAATATCGGAATTTCAAATTCAAAAAAATTAGAAGTGTTTTCCTAGATTATAGACAAGTATTCTATCATATCAGTTGCAAACCTTCCGAGATCGAAAATAAGAATTTGATTGTCATATCTGGAAAATTTTCAGTCACTTTCAGGTCGAAATTTTTTGCATTTTTCTGAATTCTAGAATGTAGTTTTTTGGCTAGACGTGATATAGCTGTTATTCGGACAATATTAAAATCTCCGGAATCTTATTCCCTCAAATGATTAAAGTCTCCGGAATACACTTTTTCAAGTTTTAAAACATCTTTGATATGTCGATTTTCACGATCTTCTCGATCCCGTTCGGATTTATCATACCTCTCATAAGATGAAGTCTCTTCTCAGCTCTCAACACCAATTTCATCGCCTCAAATACTTCCTTCGTAAACATGTGCCATAATTTATTATCCTGAATCCTCATCTCCGACATCATTCTCAACACAATTCTATGCTCCTTCTCAAATTTCATATAATCCTTCAAACTTTTCATGCGCTCCACACATCGCTGAAACGTCATTTGTCCATGTCGACAAACCGACGTCAATTGTGTAAGAAGACTTCCAACAAGTCCTTTTTCAGTGGCTTTCGGGCGTCGTTTCACATTTCTTTTCACACATTCAAAAATGCCAGCATCGTCAGTCGGGAAAAACATTCGAAACGTCCTCCAAATATTATCCCAATCCAGTTCGGCAGTTTGAGAAATACTGGCTTTTTGAGCTTCACCTCGCAGAAGCGCATTTTTTATCGAATCATTGTAAAACGCTCTCGTCTCCTCGCAAAACTTCGCAACTTCTTCCTCACTCAAATAAAAAACACCACTAAATTCGGAATTGTGCTTGTATTTGGCGGCTTGAGCTTTATATGTCAATGCCAACAATTCCTGATCATTCGTATTCAAATTAACAAGAGTTCCATCCAACGCCTTATGAAAGCTGACTAAATTGTCATAGTACTTGACACCGTTTTCTGCCACTACTGAATACTGCACACTATCGTCATATTTGATATTACACGCTTCAACGTGTGTCGCAGATAGAATTTCCAGATTTTTAGCAGTTTCAGACGCCGTAACAAAAACATCCTCTTTAGCACATTCACAAGCGAATCGTGGATAAACCTTACAAATTCCTTGGTTATGAATAAATTTGGCAAATCTCGAATTCCTCGCAAGAAACTCCAATCTGACACAATGCTCATAAATTTGATGAATGAATCGGGGCATCAAATTGGTGACATTGTACTTGCTGATGAATTTGAAATGCATAGAACTAATGACATTCTGATCGAGCTTGAAATTCGGGGAGAATAGTGTGATCTCTTTGATGACTTGCTCTTTCGTGAAACCAATGTTGAACTTGTTGGGAAGTTCGTAGATTCGCTGAAAACGAAATGGAGTGGATCATGAGAAGAAAAATGAAAAAAATGGTACCTCGGTTACATATGGTTTCAATTCTTTGTAAGCTTGATCGATGATTTGATCGATTTTCCAGGTTTCAACAAAGTAGCGGCCAATCTGTAATTAATTCTGGATACTATTGATCCTGCCGATTTTAAGCTGTTACGGCCGGGTCAATTAATATGCAGGATTTTAGAAATTTTTTTAAATTTAAAATCATTTCAGAATGAGAAAGCATAAATTGAATATCGGTTTTGAAAAAACTGGCTATTCCACCGCTGCACGTTTTTCGTTTTTCAGAAAAGGAAAAAAAAATTCGGATATTCGTGAAAGGGCACATTCAAACTAGAAGAGATTTTCTAACCTAAACATGTCTCAAAAATTCGATTTTTTAAATTAAACGGGGTTTTTTTCATAATGTCTAATCTGATTCTCAGGTTCTGACAAGGTGGCACATTATATTTACACTAGAAATCTTTTTTTTTTCTTGTTTTTTGGGCCACATTTTCCAGTTTTCAGTCATATATGAATACTTGTGTATTTTTCTTCGAAAACAAAACTTATCGGTGACTTTCTGTTTAAGGTCTTAGAATTTTCGTTTAAATTTTTTGTAAATTCACCTTCGTATCACTGAAAACATCATGCAATTCAGCGAACCAATCGAAAACTTTTGGCAAATTCTCTTTGCTGACACCTTGAAACAATCTCAATCCAGTTGAAACGTTTTCGAAAACATCGAAAAATGCGTCAGTTGCTAGTTTACAATGTGTTCCATATTGAGAAATCAAAGGAACAGCGATATTTCTTGTCGTTCTTGTTACTTCGTGTTCAATTATCTAAAAAAAAGAGCTTTTTTTATGTGTAACAGTTTTTAACATAAGTTTAGCAAAGTACCAAAGCTGAAATTATCAAAAACTCACTGTGATATCCTCGATTTTCAGGTGAAGACACTTCAATATTTTCTCAAATTCATCCCAGCTGACAGAATTCAAAACTCCCCGTTGTTTCTCTTCAGCTGTTTCAATTGGTATTACACCATCTACCAGTTTCGGTCTCAGCTTATTTTTCAAAGCAATAGTCAACGCAAATTCCAAATCCTTAGCCATGAAAAACTTCTCATCTGCGTCTATAAAAACTCGAACAACGGCCTGATGCTTTTTCGAACGATTCTGGAATATTTTTTGTTGAATAAATAATACTGGTTCAACTAACTTGAGCATGTGAGTATGGTAGAAATACTTCTGGAAATTGCTTGACAATAGCTTGAACTCCTTCATTGATTATGACGATTTTTAGAAGAATTGTTTCGTAGTAATCTTCGTTTGAACGGATTGGCCTCGACTGGAAAGAAAACGTGATTTTTCTGAATAAAATGAATCTATTCTGAAGTCCATTAAGATCCTCTTTCCCCTTTTTTTGAGTAATGTTTTCAAAAACTCACCACATTGGAGTTATGTAGAGCTTGCTTCAATTGTTTCAACAATTTCCCATCAAAATCTTCATCAAAAAATTTTGAATAAACCGCAAAAAGTTCATCGACAGTGTATTTTGATAGTTTAAGACCTTCCGTTTTCACTTTAAGGACTAATTGACAAACAGGTTTCGTTCGAAGACAATCCATTGAATATGAGCAAACTAAGTCGATGATTGTGGTCGGAATGATTTCATAACAGTTTTTTAATTGACGTGTAATCTTGTTTCCCAAAGACATAAGAACTGGAGGAGAGATTTGATCATCAGTTCCATCGAGATAGTTTCGAAAAACTAACAAATATACATCACTTTTTGACATGAATTCCAATCCTTTCGTGTCTTGCATGTACCTCGGGAGTGCTGAGAAATTCAACTGATTCGGCATTCCCAAAAATTCAGCATTATTTGGGAAATTGTGAATTATATTCAGATCATTTATCAAGGCAGTTGTCGGTTCGTATATATCCAGTCTTCCGTTCGCCTTTTCAACAAGTCGATCGAGAAGAACTATAGCTTTTTCAGTGTTAAAAAGTTCGGTGTTTGTCAAATCTCCCAGTGCATCTCTATGAGGAGGTAATAATCTCTGGAAATAAAGGTAATAATCTCTGGAAAAATAAAATGTTTATTTTATTAATTATGATGACAACTTACTGTCCGTACAACATAGCGTTCCAACGCTTCTAGAAGCATTTTGGGTGACCAATGTGGTTGGGTATAATTCATTTTACCCATTTCTGAAAATTAAAAAAATTAACATTATTTTCAATCGCAGAAATCTTTGGATAGGAAAGCTGAAAAAAACCGAAACAAAAAAATATTTCCCGGATACCGTACTGAAGTGATTAAGGAGCGCATAACTTTTTCAAAACTTTGTTGAGACCAAAACACGTAATATAGTGCTCCTTTGAAAAAAATACGGTTTCGTGCAAACACTGCGACGGAATTTAACGAACTGTTATTTTGCCTTTTTCGCACGGCACCCTCAAAAATTAGCACGAGCAAAGCTTTTCGTGTGTTGTTGTTCCATAGAGCACGTATTGCTTTTTAAACTTTTTACAATGGGAAAATAACGGTTTTTTATGTTTCTCAAATTCACGTTTTTGTAAGGTCAATTTTCAAAAATCTGGTTTATAGAAAAGATAGAGGAAGATTCAATCATCATTTATTTTTAAAGAACTTCATGAATAAATGCAAACTGGCTTCAATCATCGAAGAGAAAGTGTGAGAAAATTTTTTAGCAGTTTTAGAAACTGACGAAATTCAAACATAATTCTAATTTTCGATCTCTGATTCGTATTTTCAGTTCTTCAAAGATCGTTTTTCTGTCTTTTTTTCTCCTTTTGCAAAATTTCTGGGTTTTTAATTTCAAGAAAACCATGTTTGTTATGTTTCATTATGAAAACAAGAGAAATTTTGAAAAAAAAAAAGCTTTCAAATAAAGTAAGCTATTTTTTAAAAAAGTAGAACAACATTTTTAAACCTAGTTTTTTAACTTTCTCGTAGAATAGGAGAATATAAAAATCTTTTCCGATGACCTGTTTCAGAATTATTTTCTTTTTCATTGAACAATGATACTATTTATCATTTTAAAGTCTATTCTAAATGAAAATGCCACAAATTATTTCTTGAAAGTGTGAAAAATTAGTGAATTTAAAAATTAAAAACGAGCGAGAGAGCCCCTTTTTCAGAAGAGAGTGCGAGATAAACACACAAAACTAGAGAGTACACAAACGAGAGGAGGGAAGAGGCAGCTGACGCATTTCTCGTGCAGGGTGCCGTGTTTTCTTTGTTTTCTGTTTTGTTCTGTTTCTCGAGAACAACTATATAATACCTGTTGATATTTAATGCTAGAAAAAATCAGAGAAAATTTTTGTTATAGATAAACTATCAGAGACATGCTCAAAATATTTTTTTAGAAATAATGCATAGAACATGCCCGTCTGAAAATCAATGGACAACTCGAGATCTTTTGAGCGTTATTGAGCGATATGTTGTTCGAACTGTAAGTTGTATAACAAGAACCAACGAAAAACTGAATATATTTTTAAGCGGTTATCCGAATATGACAAAAAAGAACTCGCCGAAGTCAAAACATTGGTCGATTCTTTACCTTTCGATTCGAAAAAAGCGCTCTCACACATCACAAGTTTAATGGATAGAGCTAATGGAAAATTAGACGTGTATGGACCACCTGATCAATTTATGTATGATCTCGACACCTTGATGAATTTTCCGAATAACTACCAGTTTTTGGCGGAAACCGATAAGCTGAATTATACCACAAGGCCAAGATATATGCAGGACACAAAAGGATTCGAATATATTTCGAAAAACGATGTATATTTGCTGATTTATCGCACTTTTTTGTCGTTTTGTGAGGAAGGCGACGAAGTGAATCGTTTGCTTTTGATGTCATCGGGCAATAAGATTTCTAGACAGTTGAAGAACTGCTATGAAATCGTTCCCACTGAACTAGTTGATAATGTCTGTTCCACTTCGACAGAAGTCTTCTCCTCGTTGCATCATGGAAAATTCAGGCAGCATATTCAGAAAAGAGGATTCAAGCTCGTCAATTACACCGTCGACGAAGTCTATAGAATTTTCGCGCAGTTTTTCGATGAAGATCATGATGTTGTGATTCTTGAACAGCTTCGGGATTATCTAAAAATTTATAACAAAAAGAAGCCGATTTCTAAACATGAGGAATTTTATCAAGCTCTTTATTTGCAAATGATGATTTTCAACGATGCAGTCGGAACTATCTGCGATCGATTTCCCATTATCTTCCAACCATATACGAAAATCAAGGTAATATTTTATTTTATTCTCTCAAAGCAACACAATTTTCCAGAAAACTGTCAAAAGCCATTATCCGATTGTTCGATTTTTCAAAGACGCAGGAGCTAAATTTTTCTTGGCCAAAGATTTGGAGTATGCAATCACGATTGCTTTGAAAACAAAGTTCAAGAATAAAGCTCTTCCTGGTGGATTGATTCCCGTCGAGAACAGTGATGACAAAAAACGTGGAATTTTGATGACCGTTGATTGGAAGAAGTTTGAACATGTTTTGAAAACACTAGGCTTGACGATTGATGATTTACATGTAAGTTTTTCACTTTCCAGATAAATCCATGCCAAGCCTTCTATTTAAAAGGTTATAAATTATAATTTTAAGAACCTTTCTGGAAAATTATTTATCAATTTGACATAAAAACTTTGTAAAACTAGATCAGATCCTCAGCCAAAAGTAAAATACGCAACGAATTGCTTCCAGAATTGTTTCTCAATTTTCCAGATAATCGAGATAGTTTACCAACGAACCAGTCGAAATATCGCAACGCCCATTATCTCTCAATATGGAACCCATTGTAAGCTGGCAACTGATGCATTTTACGAACTCTTCGAGAATATAACGACTGGAATGAAGTTATTTCAATGCGTCAGCAAAGAGAATCTGCCTAAAGTCTTCGAATGGTTTGCAAAGTTGCATGATATATTCAGTGACACACGGGTAAAATTTAATTTTAAATATGTTTTGATGAACAATGTTTTTTTTTTTTAGAAAACACGCTACTGTATTGAAATTTGGAAAATTGATGAGATTATCGATCGCGCTTATAGTGAACTTCAGAAATTTGTCACACAGGTTAAATTTCGAATAAACTTCATATTAATATTTTTTTTTCAGAAAATTTATGAACTCCCGAAAAACCAAATAACATTCGACAAAAACCGAACTTTGAAAGAGGTCTTAAAATTCTCGCCGAATTTCAAATTGAATCCGGAAAATTTGAAAGCAATGCATTTCTATTTTACTAAAATACTAGGCTTGGAATCGGAAATTACTAATCGATTTGTTCATCAGCTTTATGAGCATTGTGTACGATTGGAATTCTTCAAGTTGAATCCAAAAGTTTGTCGGAAATTTCAGAAAATTTGAGAGATGAGTTGTTTTTTTCAGTACACCAAATTTATGCATAATCAAGGAGCTTGTGAAGGTTTTCGCCGTTTGGAATGTGAATGCCAGTCTGAAAGTGAGAATCGTAGTGTCGAAGTGAGTTTTTTCATTATATTAAAATTGAACAGTTTTCCAAGTTCCTGACCATTTTATAGTCCGAAATAAATAAAAAAAAATACAAAAAAATGTTCTGCTGAAAATCTATTTCTTCAATCTAAAAATGTTATTGCAGAATATTCCGAAGTCTTCGGAAAAGCTTGAAATTCTACGAGAGGATTATTTGGTTGCGAATCGTGTATACTATGATCAATGTTTCAAAAATGCGGTTGTCACCAAAGATGGTAAAAGGTATTATGATAATGAGACATGTTTCAAATTGGCGATCGATGGAGCACTCATGAATTTATGTGATTTCAAAACACGTTTGGCTATGTTTGCATATAAGGCCCAGTCGAAAAGGGATGAAATGATCGAGCGAAGAATGTTTTATATAGGAGAAGAAGAAGTTCAGAAAGTTTTCGAGAGAACGAAGAACGAGTTTGAAGGTAATTATTAGATTGGGATGGAGTTATATCTGATTCTTGACGTGAATGGGCCTGAACATAAAAAGCGCTTAGACTCACGGTCTTATGAACTTATGAGTTCCATATGAAAAACAAAGGCCCCAGAAAATTACAGCCTTCAGAAGAGGCCGGCTTAAAAAATAAAGAATCCAAAAAATACCCGGTCCAGAGTGTGAAAAAAGTTCTATCAAGTTCAACAATCAATTTTTTTTAACTTACAAAAAGCGTTAAATTTTTCAGATTCTATCAAATACACCAACGCTCGTTGTCAAGCCCATAACAAAAGTATTCATACTCGCGAAATCAGTTGGAATGAAATTTGGGAAACATTGGAAGACATTTTTCCACAAAATAATGAGACGGATGGAATCATCGAAGATGTAAAACGTCATTTGAAAACCCACGATACGGCTACGAGAAAAGGACTATTAGGAATTTATGCAACTGAACTGGGTGAAGTTTGTCGACAGGCTCAAATTTGCTATCAAAAGTGCCACCTGTATACGAGAAGTTTGACGGAATATCGAGAAAAGAGCGGCGAAAAGACGAAAATTGTGATAAGAATTATGAGCGAAATGAGAGTCGAGAATCAGATGGATTGGCATATGTTCAGTGAAGAAGCGCTGGAAGCGTTCAAAATTCTTCTTTGTGAGGAGAATCGATTTGCAGTGATGAGTAGTAAGTTTTCTCGTACATTTTTAAAAAAAAATTTCTATAAAATAAAGTATAAAAAGCTGAAAAAACGCATCCCTAAAGTTTTGAACGGTGATCAACATCCCGTATTTAGTTTTTGACGAACGCAGTTTTCAATACACCATTTTCAGCATTGGATTTTAAATTAGAAAATAATATTGAAAAATTCACGTGAAGAATAAAAATAACATGCTTTATCTTTTCATTTTCTTTTCAGGTTTATCTCAAGTGTTATGAAAATTTAAAATTTTCAGTGTTTTTCCAAATTTCTCGAGAATCCATTCTCATACTTGAATACCAGAAATCGCGCTCATACAGGCGCTTATACAGTACTTTCTAGATCTAATTTTGGAGCTGAAATTTGTGCATTGAGAATATCTTTTGACAAAAACTGAATACGGAATGTTACTCAGCGTTCAAAAATTTATAATTCTCATCGAAAACCTTGATTTTTATTGAAACCATGCCCTATCAGTAATATTCTCTGGAATTCAAACTGTAAACTTGCAGAAGTCGGTTGACTAGATTTATATTTTCCTCATTAATTCACAGAAATCAAATTCTTGAATTTTACAGAAACACTTGAAATGATGGAGATGAAATGGTACATTCAGAACAAGTGTTCGACTATCACAGTTGCCGAATTCGAGCGAGCTGTAGAATTTTTGAGAATAAGCAAGAAGAACTTTGTTCTAGTGCCAGATATTCAGTATTGTCACCAATTGACAAATCTTCCTTTCCGAATGGGTTATGAAAGTGCGTCGGTTATCGAACCTTCAGCAGAAATAGCTTATCACTATACTCAGGTCTTTAATTAAAGATTCGGAGTTTAAATAAAATGTTTTTTTTCCAGGCGCAGTACCTTGTGTTCCAACAATTAGCGTGTGATATTCGATGGAATTTGAAAAGTGGAGAACGAGGCAGTTTTCGGGAAGCGATTATATGCGAGATGAAAAAGTTGGGAGATCGTGGAGGATATGTGCTGGCTGAAACTGTTTATTACAGTATCATGTACTTGATGCGTAATCCACATTACCAACATGCGAAAAGGGTTAGTAACGATCCTCCGAAAAACTCTGCGTAGGAAAAAATCCTGAAGAAATCGCTCTTGTAGACATATATACATAACGAATGTTTTCAGGAAAATATAGACTTTTTTGACGAGTTCTATTTCATTTTATAGATCAAGAATCCGTGATCAGTTCATATGCCTATATGAAGCTCAGAAACGGTAGCTATCAGTCTAATAATGATGAATTTTTTCCAATCAAAGTCGTTCATAATGTACTCAAATTCGTGAAAATTACAAAATGTTCTCTAGCATGTTTCACCTGTTTTACGCTGAAAATAACTGTTTCAGGAATTCTTATCATGCCGAAAAACCTTTTAGTAAATACATTCATGCCTTCGAAAAATTGGAAAAAAAAAATTGCTTCGGGACTTTTGTTCGTTCAGCGCTTTAAGATCTTTGGACAGACATTAGAACTCAGTTTTTTGTCATCATATTCAAATATTTATCTACATCAAGTTATATTTTATTTCAGATGAACGTTAAAACACCGCTCACATCTTGTCATGGAAAACGGTACAATGATAAAATTTCGAAATCTGAATTTTTGAATTTTGTTGAACAAATTTGCGACGAGAAGTTTGCGGTTACATTCAAAAGTGCAGTGTTTCTGAAACTCATGGGATTCGATGCAAAAGACGATGTCAAGGAGATTGAAGTGTGGAAAGTTCGATATGTTTTCATGAAATTTTGGATTGAAACGTTTTTCGAAGGCGAAACTGAAGTACTCTTTTGGTTGGATTTTAATTAAATTTGAGTTTTTGGTTTTTCAGCTGAAAGAAAATGTTATAAAAGCGTGGACTGTTAGTTTGGCTCATTTGAGTTTGCCGAAAATGGAGGATTTCAAAGTCTGGAAGTCGACGATGGCCAATTTTCCCAATAATTATGTGAATTTCGACGATTTTGTGTTCACAATGTTAACTATGCAAAAGAATAAAGAGAAAGATTTCGAGTTCACTGAAGAAGGTGAGGTTTAAAAATTAAAGTAGTTCATGAGCCTTTGTATTCCAGATTTTGTAACTAAACATAATTGGACAGTTTCCTTGGATAAAACCTCTTCGACTTTCGACGATTGTCTTGTACCGAGTTCGATGAAACGAGAGCCGATTTTGAAAACGGAAGAAGTGACACCGACAAAGAAGAAAACAATGGATTTAATGTTTAGACGAGATTTTAAGGAAAAAGACAAGAATAGTTATGTGGAAATTGTTGAACATCCCGAAGACAGGGACAGGATTTATATGAAAATCCATGAAGAACAGAAAAATTCGAAGTTGAACGATAAGGCTGTTAAAAGAACTTTAAACAACGTGTTGGAACATGTTAAGTAAGTTTTTTTTCTATAAAAACCATTAAAAATAAAACTCTTTGAATAATTCCAAGTTTTCTTGACCTAAAAAGAATTCTAGGGGACTTCGATATATAAAAAACATCAAAAATCTATCGGTCTGAAAAAATTTTATGCTTAAGTTCGAAACTACGGTAACAGGATGGCAGCTACAAATCTGTTTGGAGTATCAAGACTTTTTTACTTTGAAGTTTGAAGTATCCAGAGAGAATGTGTTGCTTATTCTGGTAAAACTATTAGAATTGGGTTTAAAGAATCTCAAAAATAATCCAAAAAAATCGATATGAGAAGTGAAACTGTAAAAAGCGAAATTACCGTTTTACAAACAAAAAAGAAGGGTTTAATTTTTGACTTTTTCCGTAATTAACTTGATTAAATCAAGAGTTCGAAATATGAATAAAGATTTATTTGGTTATATTAGCATCAGAAGTAAATGTTATTATGAAAATAATGTTTTAGTTCTAAAATTAGGGTCCGATCAATACATCTGCCATGAAAGATTCGAAAGATTTTCGGCACTTATTGATGTCTAAAAAAACTGAGAAATCATGGTAGCTGAAAACTTGGTCAGTTATTTATGCAGATAGTTTTTTCCAAACTTGGAACCTTCATCTTTCAGTGGGAGGATTATGTTATTATGTTACCTAATATTCTTTTGAAACCGTACCCTCATTTAAAAAAAAAATTATTCCAGCATTGTTCTCCCCTTCATCTCTTCGGAACAATTCATTGAAATCGACGAATTTGAAGAACTTGTCTGTGAACATTATAAAAACGCCATCTCTATTGAAGATTTCAAATTTTTGCCTTTGGTAAACTCTAATTTCATGATTTTTATCACCAACCAGAAAAAACAATTGCAGATTATCAAAGAAGATTTGAACAAGCTGAAAAGAAAGTTCGAAGAAGTTTTCGAGTTCAAAGATACCAACGGAAAGGAGTATTTTAGGAAGATTGTTTGTTGTACCTCAGAATCGGACGTAAAAGAAGAGACAGATGAAGAAAAAGAAAATGAATGTGAAATTATTAAACAAACGAAAAAGTATATAAAAGTTCGAAAACAAAAGATGTGTGAGGAGAAAAAAGAGGAGCCGGTGAAGAGCACAAAAGTTGTTGAAAAATGTGAGAACTGCGAAGAAACCGCGATACTGATAAAAGATGTGCAAGTTAGGTTCCACGGTCTCGAAAAAAAGATCGCGGAGAGAGAGTTTACATTAACGAACGCTTCGAAGTGAGATACAGTTAGTTGTAGTTTTTGATATAATTGAGACTTTAGGGTGATCGATGACTATAAGAAGGAATCGGATGCAGAAATTAAGAAGCTGAAATCGGAAGTAAAAAACAGAGATAAACGAATTCATCAAATTCATCAACAGAAAAAGAAGTGAGATAGTCATATTTTTTGTGGTAAAAGCTGAATTTGTTTCAGAGAGGCGGAAGATTATGCTAGCTGGAAGAAGGAGCAAGCCAAAAAGTTGGATAATGTCAAAGAGCAGTTGAAAAGGTTGGCATTTTTTCATTGTACAAGAATCTATAAGACAATGTTCAATCTCTAGAGAATTTTACTATGAAAATATGCTTTTTTATTTAAAAGTAATTTGCAAACTCCCTTTACCCCTCTTCTTTTTAAATATTGTTCAAAAATTAGAGAAATTTCGAAAAATTGCTCAAGAAATTATATGATTTTAATTTTGTGTTCAATTCAGCCACAAGATTTCAGTGTTCTCATCCAACTCATCCAGTTGTCTGAAATTCCAATTTTTTTCAAATATTACTTTCAAAAGAACAAAAATAAACTCTGGTAAAATAATTGCTGATTCCAAAGCCCACGACCTAATTTTTTCAGTTCGAATGAGCAAGTTCATGAATTGGAAAAGAATTTTGAACAGTCGAGATTATCGGAAAACAAAAATGTTCAAGAGAAAAATCGGCTGATTAATGAAAATCGAGAATTAACATTGAAGAACGAGCAATTGGCAGAGTAAGAAACGCTCTATAAACATCCTCTTTAGTTCTTAATTTCCAGATTGACGGAATCCATGCAAGCCATGATTCAGGAAAAATCTGCGTATATTGAAATCCTCGGCCAAATTGAACAGTTTCGCTTATTTCAAGCGCGTCTCCACCCGGTTCCTGTTGTTTTGACACCTCCGCCAATGGCGTATCCTACACCAAAAAGGTGCCCTATGGTACAACAGAAAATGGATGAATATGAGCAGATTTTGAAAATTGATGTACAAGGACCTATGAAAATAATCAATGGAACTTCTGAAAGGTAGAAATTCGTTCTCAGATTTTCGGAAAAATTAATTTTTTTTAGATTCGCTGAAAGATGTACAAATCCTAAAGAATTGTTATCAGCAAAATCGGAAGTTTCTAATTTCGTGAAACGATTCGAAGTGTATATTGGAGCTGTTGACAAGCAATTGAAGTTGTGTCAGCAGAATATCGGAATTCGAATCGCAGATTTGGCTGAAATTCCAAAGTTCCCAGTGTCATTCTCGTCTCCTTTCATGCAAACCTATGAGCGAAATCTGAAGAAAAGTGAAGAGAGAAAATGTTGGAAGAAGGTAGAAGAGGAAAAGGCGAAAGAGTTGGAGGTAATCTTTTTTTAAAGAAATTTTGGAGAGATTCATTTATTGAGGGTCCTTTTAAATGAGAGAGCACATTTTTTAAAGTGAACCCTCATGGTATTTTTTACCGAAAAATCTAGTATTTGAGAAATTCTTGCTCGAAATTTCACTAAAACACTAAACGCTCCTGAAAACTACAAAAACAACTTTAAAAATAACAAGATTTCCTTGTCATGAAAGGTGGAGGATAACTGAGAATTCAGTAACAATATTCGTGCTTGTCACCGTTTTCGTTTCACCTAGAAATCTATTCCAGAAGTTTTAAAATTATTCGAGGCCGTTCCTATTTTTAAAGAAAAAACTCGATTTCTTCAAAAACCTATGTTATTCCAGGACAATGAATGCTTGATTTGTGCGGGAGATATGGAGGAAATCAAAAATGTTATAAAATGCACAAAATGTAGCAGAAGATATCACTCAGAAGTGAGCAATTCTTATGAAATAACATAATTTCAAATCTATATTTTTCAGTGCATCTCCGAATGGCTCAAACGTAACTCAACTTGTCCAGTCTGTCGTGCTTCTTTACTAGATCCACAAGAATTCCCGGAATTGTAACTTTTGTATAGTTGAACTGTTTTATATTTTGTTATGCATTTTTACTTGATAATAAATATGTTTCAGAATCTTGTTTTTCTTCATTAAAAATTTCTAAATAAGAAAATTGAATTAGAGTTTTGAAAACGATTCTTGTGCAAACTTGAAGTGATTTTTTGAGAATTTTTGAACGTTTCGACTAATTTTTATACTTCAAGCGAAAAATAATCTCCTTTTCTTCGGAAAGTTGTACCAGTTTTGGTTGTATTTTTTGACAAACACCGAGTAAAAAGTTTCAAAATACTAAAATTTATTATTATTTTTTTTAATTTCAGGAAGGATTTTTTGGCTCACATTTGTTTCAAAAATAAAAGTTCAGGGGCTGAATTTTTTGGCTCTACGTCACTTGGCCACTCGACATTTCGCCACTTTTCATTTTTTCGCCACCGCGACACTTCGCCACCCGACATTCCGCCACTTTCAGTAACTTTTTTTGGGTTTCAACGCGGATTTGAACTCTCTATCATTCCAATAAATGGCTGATAGTCATCGATGTTACCCACTAGACCACGTGGACGTCAATTTCACATGATTAAATAGGTTATTTAATAGTTTTGTCATTTGTAAAAAAGTCACGAAAAGTTGCGGAATGTCTGGGTTTCGAAATGACGGGTGGCGAAATCGTAAAAAGTGGCGAAATGTCGTGGTTGGGGAATTGCAAATTTTTGAGTGGTCCACTGGGGCACATATAAGTCTACTGTGAAAATTTCATCAACTTTTTAAGTGATCCCAAAAAAAGGTTCTCATGAAAGGTTGGAAAAAAGGGTGT
Source organism: Caenorhabditis sp. 38 MB-2015 (assembly GCA_900536415.3). Taxonomy (NCBI): domain Eukaryota; kingdom Metazoa; phylum Nematoda; class Chromadorea; order Rhabditida; family Rhabditidae; genus Caenorhabditis; species Caenorhabditis quiockensis. The sequence continues at coordinate 2,864 of LR549239.1, read as the reverse complement.
TCGGGTGCAATAATACCCAATTGCCGTTTGCCCTAAAACCCTATCACGTATATTGTCTCGGTGGTTCGGTTGATGCACCAAATGTCTCGGTCGATGCACCAAATGTCTCGGTGGTTCGGTTGGTAGACTTGGTTATAATATGGTTTATTGGTTAAATAGCAGTTATTAATATGCACTTGTCACAACAACAACACAATTATTCAATATAATGACAGAGAGAGAGAGAAATGAGGATCGAATGGCCCTTTTATACCACCATAAGTGGGCGGGGCTTGTAGTCCGGAGGGACACTCCCGGCGAGGAAAGGTGGATAAGCAATCAAAGTTGATAACCATTTTAAAAACAATAATACAGAAGTTTCCAATAGTTAAGCAATTATATATGATTACAAACAATTTTCGGAGACGGTAATTTGATCTGGTAATTTGATCGGTTGCAGCGGGTTAATTAGGATGTTGTTTTGTGTAGATTAGATAATGAGTTGTAGGCGGAGCAAGATGGTGAAGTTCCAAAAGGTGATGGTGGAGTAATTCCATTCACGCTAGGTAAAATAAGCATCAAGCTCATCATAATCAATGATTTCACATTTTTCATTGATATCGTTACATTCTCTGATTTTTGCCTGCTTGGTTTTTTCAGGTTTTCAGCTTCTTGTTTTTCAGGTTCATTCATTACCCTTCGAACTTCTAGAGGTACTAACTGATTAATAGCTCTTCTTAATTCAATTGTTTTGAATGTGTCTTTTTTATTGACAACTACCACCGCAGAGCGGATTGAATCATCTCTAGAGTTTATCAACTCTTTGACTCGCGCTAAACGCCAGAAGATTCTCTCTTTTTGGCTTCATCTTTTATCAAAACGATTTCCCCAATTTTAGGAATTCTGCTTTTTGTGCAACTTGCACCTTTCAATTGTTGAACTTGTGTGAAGTAGTCATTGTTCAAAAGATATTGCTTTTGCCAAAGCTCCCAAAAACGCTTGACATACTTTTCAGTTTCTCTGCTCATTTTTGTGTATTCAAAATATTCATCTTCATCATTTTTCAGATTATATACAACACTTTTCCACTTCGGTGAAATGCAATCGACAGGTCTTAAAACTTCTGACTTTTTCAAATTATCAGGATCTTCCCCAATGAATGAGATAGGTCTTGTATTAACAATATGTTCAACTTGACAAATAATGGTTTCGAAAGTTTCTCTTATAACCTTCTTTGACCCTAACATATGTCGCATTGCGCGTTTCGCAATTCCTACCATTCTCTCATGACAGCCACCTTGCCAGGGTGCGAGAGGGGTCGTAAATTTCCAACGAATATTCTTTCTTGCAGAATCTTCTTCAATTTTTTCCATTGGTGATTGTAATAATTCACTGGATTTCATCAATTTCTCAGCTAACACGAATGTTTTCGCATTGTCTGACAGAATTGTATCCGGTGCACTTCTTCTCGCACAAAGGCGAGTTAAAGCACATAGAAATTCATCTGTTGTCATAGTATAACAGACTTCTAAATGTATCAATCGTGTGGATAGACATGTGAACAAAAGGACCCACGCTTTTTTCTGCTCAGATAGATCATCTTTCATAATTGTAATAGGACCATAATAGTCAATTGAGGTATGACAAAACGCTCTTTGACTCGGTACCACTCTTTCTTTTGGTAGATGCGGAGCTAAGGGCATTTTATACGGTCTACCATTTTCTCTTCTGCATCTTGTGCACTTTTTTAAGATCTGAATGATTTGCTTTCTCATCGTTTTACCAATAACGATTTCTCTCATGTTCGCAACTGTGGTGTTGACACCCATGTGTGCTGATTGCTTGTGAACTTTCATCACCAACATTTCGAAAAATCTTGATTTTGGATTTACTACTGGAATTTTTCTCAATACATTTCCTGATAATGCATTTTCTAGACGTGTCTGTTGTTTTATCAGACCATCTTCTTCATCTTTGACCCACATTTTGTCTTTGCTCACTGTAACACCAAATTGTCTCTGATGCAATCGTAATAAAAGACTTCTGCTAGCCTGTAAATACTCCACTCTTGAGTGTTCATCTTTCTCTATAACTTTCAACTCTGGGATACTTTCCAACAGTTTCATTTTTTGAGCCATGCTCACTTTTTTCACGATTTTCAAGTGAATAAATTTCAGAACAAATGCTGATACACTTTCGATTTTCTCGATTTTATTGCTAAATTGCAACTCTAATATGTTTGACTGATTTGTCACATTTTGGTTGGTTTCAATTTTCATTGAAACAACTGGTTCTTCATTTTGAAGTTCAATTACTTTCACAATTTTGTCAGGCCATTCTGATTTATCTTTCAAAACCCAGTTCGGTCCTGAGAACCATTTTCGCTCTATGAGCTCTTCCATTGTGTCCACACCTCTGGTGGCTAAATCAGCCACATTCTCATGAGTTGGAACATATCTGAATTCGGTAGGTATTTCTACTGTCTCGATGATTTTTCTGATTTCTTTTTGACGATTGTCAACAAAAACTGACTCTTTTTTCTCCTTTGTCAACCAATGGAGAACTATTTCGGAATCCGAGAAAAATGTGACACTCTCAATGTCAATTTCAAGCTCTTCCAATGCTACTTTCGCCATTTTGACTCCTATTAATAATGCTTGAAGCTCCATTTGTGGAATAGTCAGCTTTTTTCGCGACGGCGCCAATTTTGTTTTGGCTGCTAATAACTGATTAGTCACTTTACCATTTTCTTCTGTTCGAATATATATGGCAGCAGCTGCTATTTTCACCGATGCATCAGAGAATACGATCATCGAGTTTTTGGAATTCTCACTAACTCTTGTAACACATCTTGGTATCGATGTTTTCACTTTTCTCATTTTTGC